>JBBBDQ010000408.1:665000-780000 GCA_037127315.1 Ascarosepion bandense
AAAAAATGTTTAAATTCTTCTTCTTCTTCTTCTTCTTCTTTGTGCCGTGTCTCTTCAGGTCCTTGACAAGCATGACCCTTCAGAATTTCCTTCTTTTGTAGCTCTTAATAACTTTTGACTTTTTATCTCTCTTAAACAATTTTCTGCCATGAATTCACTCAAACTCTTTAGATTATGCACTGTTTTTCTCTGTCCTTCTTGCCTTCAATCTGTCCTGCGAATATCAAATCTTCTAAGCTCTTTTCTTCATTATATTCCTTAAAAATTTTAACTGCATCTTGATGATGTTATTTATAAGTGTCCCTTTTGTTTCCATTTTTTCTAAAACTTCGTCGTTACAGATATGTTCGGTTCACTTCACTCTCAGCATCCTTTGGTTGTGCTACATTTCTATTGCATTATATCTCTTCTTCATCAGTGGGGAGATTTTCCAGCATTCTGTTGTGGATTCCGGGGGAGGAACCGCACCAAATAATAAACAACAAAAACAGATATGAAGATAGAAAGAGTAGGTTATATTGAATGTAATATTGTAGCGGAACCCTGGATCCTGATTGGTCATCAAATCGCAAAATTCAAAATACGTCAGAGAAACGGTTTTTCCACAGCTAAAGAAAAAGTCATTCTGGAGCCACCCCACGCGACTGGATTCAATATTTAAAGATGGTCTCTAATCGGTCACGGCGGTCAGTCAGGAGAGGCGGTTTGCTGAAACATATCTAAAATGTAACCAACTTCAAATCAACCCGGAGATAAGATCAGGTCGCACTTTGTTCTCTTTCTTTTTCTTTTTCTCTTTCTTTTTCTTCTTATCTATTTCAACAATTACTGCTACGAACATTTTGTACAAACTCTTGATACCTTAACTTTCTCAATGATCATTAACATCTACAACTTATGTTATTCCTCCTTTTAATAAATTTTCATTTTAACATTCAAAATGTATATTTTATTATTCCACTCTTCTACACTAATTCACACATTCCAACTGACTACCAACCTTCTGATGAAAATCTTCTGATGATAATTCTGCATAAATCCTGTAAGCTGTAGGGAGGCCGGTTAAGTCTAACACAACGCCTGAACCAAGAAACATTAACCAGCTCCCTACACTTCAATATACAAACTGGAACGCGGGTTAGTCAATTCAGGAATACTATTAGTAGAAATAAATATATACAAGTCTTTAAGTGAAATAGTATGTCTGGGTAACTTATTCTAGCTGGGTGGATCTCAGAGCTAATCTGATCTCTGGTTAACTTCAGTATCTGTCGGAACACTTCGTTAACTGTAACGGATCTCTACGATTACTCTCCACTGTAAACTGCAACTACAACTGTGATTCCAGATCGCTGTTCTCTCTATAACAGGATTATATGTACACTCATATACAAAAGGGGGAGATCTCACAACACATTCCTTGCTAGATTTTTAAATTTCGAGGAAATTTCTACGACACCCTATATGAAGATTAAAGTTACATTATAAGAAACAAATGTCCACCAAAATAGGACTAAAACGATTTTTTCGTTCACTTTTCTTTTAAATTTTATTAATTGGCTGCATTGTCACGATATTTTTTTTTATTCTTTCGTTTTTTCTTTCATTCTTCTTTCTTTCTTTTTATCTTTCTTTTTATCTTTCTTTGATGGATCCGTTTTTCTTTTCCTTTTCTTCTCCCTACTCTAATTCACGAATATTATTTACTTACCTGCCTACCCACTATTTTTCTCTTGATGATTCAGTAATGTATTTTTCATTTACACTTTTTTTAATCCATTTCAGTTTTCTTTATTCCAATTCTTTTTTTTCTCTCTCTTATTCATCTGTCTTGTTTTTCTTTCTTTATTTATCAACTTATTTCTTTGCTATCACACCACTGCTACATTGGCTACAAATAAACTCGTTATTATTTTCAAGGCACCGAATAGAGATTGTCATTTTCTAGCATTTAGAAAATAAAGTAGTTATCAAAGTTTGCCGAGGGTAATGAGTATTTAAGTAACGTAGAAAAGAAGAGGGAAGAAAAAGAGATTTTATAGAGAAGAAAATGCAATTTGAACGTGAAAATTTGATGTTTAAAAGAGACACAGAGACAAAAGTCAAAGGAAAATATGGCGGAGAAGACTGTCACAAAAAAAAAAGAAGACTCAAATGTATGAAGCATTTAAAAACGCAAAAAGTAAATCATATTTAAAACATGACAGAAAAACAAGGAAACATGGATAGCTCCAAATTTCCGGTACGATTTTTTGATTAGTCCACCACCAAGAAATAAAAACAAAAATTATGAAAAAATAAAAACAGTGATAAAGACAAACAGCTAAAAAAAAAATAGCAGTGGAGAGAAGTCGACAGAGACATTTTCAAAGTTAGAACGCCGGCTGGTTGCTATAAACCACATTCCAAGGAACTATTTAGTAAATGACGACTTTACACTCGCTGAACGTTGAGATATCCTTACAATGTTTCTTCGTTACAGCGTGATGTGCAGACACTTACAAACACTATACATATGCGCGCGCATTTCTATAATATTACGATATTTGAGTACCCTTTATATAAAAGTACCCTGATCTATATATAAACTATATTTAAATATCACTGCTTTTTCACGACTTTAAGTTTATAAAATATGGAATAAAGTATATTGTCCTTTCAGTCCCCTGAAGATTGTAAGACAGACATATAAAAATTGGGAGCCCACATTAAACCATAAGTCGCTGGATAGATATTTGAGTAACTTGTTTTTATTAATATTTATATATTTGTGTGTATGTGTGTGTATGTGTGTAAACTTATATATATATATATGAGTGTGTGTGTGTGTGTGTGTGTGTGTGTGTGTGTGTGTGTGTGTGTGTGTGTGTAAATTTTTTACTATTCCAAACGTTATTTTGTAAATACCGATGTTTGAGAAGACGCCCTATTTTGTTAAAAATAAAAAAATTATGCATTACATCTACCGATCAATGCATTTCAGAGAAGAATACAAAAATTACTCTCTCGTGCGTCATCATTTGTAAGGATAAACGACTACCTTATCCTGTGTACCTTACACCGTTTGGTGATAGAGCTTCACAGCTCAGAAAGGTTCAATTAATTAAAGAAAACAACAGTAAGAAATGATGTCGGATAACAAAGTTCATTGATTCTTTAGAAATTTCTTTGTTTATCTTTAGGATATAAACAGATTTGAACGAGATTATGTGTTTTCTTAAAAAGATTAATTTAACATTACTGGTTTGTGACCCTCTCTCCAGTGGTCTAAATCACTACAAATAAGATGGCGTTTTCTCCTAGAATACAGGTTCGAATCCTGCCAAGGAGTACAACTGTTTATTACTTTTCTCGAATGCACATCCTGGTAGCTGTAATTCAAACTGGCTGAAAAAAGATTGTGGTTGTGGTGGTGGTGGTAATGAAGACGAAGAGGAGAAGAAGGAGGAAAAGGAGATGGAGAAGAACAAGGAGTAGAAGGATGAGTAAGAGTAGAAGAAAAAAGAAGAAGAAGAAGAAGAAGAAGAAGAAGAAGAAGAAGAAGAAGAAGAAGAAGAAGAAGAAGAAGAAGGGGTAGTACAAGAAGAAAAAGAAAAAGAAAAACACAAAGAAATGAACTCAACAAAAAATCAAGAAAATGCCAAGATTTTTCTGCAGGAAATCAAAAAAAAATATTTCTCACATGCACAGCCAATGTTCTGCGAATGGCAATGTCCATTTAAAGTTTGTTTTTTTAATCAGTCAGTCAGTTAAGTGCCATACGTGATACACGCTTGGGCGATCATGTCTCGACTGACTGGGTAGAAGATTATCCCGCAGTAGGTTGCCATTGCTTTCTTCGGTAGACTGGTTGCCGACCAAGGCTATAGAACCCAATCTGTCCTGTTATTTAACCCATAACTGGAAGGAATAGACGGATTAATACTTTTTCCAGGGATATCTGTGCGCAAGTGAATGCAAGGAATTCAACTGGAATTCGAACTCAGCTTCCCGATTTGTCGTTCCGTTCCGAGTCAATATCCACTGCACCACAACGCACATGCTTCCAATAATATAATACGATATATGACCCAATGTATATGATTATAAAACAAATATAAATCAAATAAATAAATCTGTTATAATAATAAAGAAATTATCCAACAAAATTTTCTTAAAATTTTAACTTTTTTTTCTAATTTCCCTAATGGTAATCATAGCAGATTTAAAAATTTATGTAACTCTCTAAAAATAAAATAAAATAATAATAGACGCCATGCACTAATAGATTAAATATTATTAAATCAGTTCAATAATCTTAACATGACAACGAAGTAGGAGCTAATTAAACCAAAACTGCTATGAAATTTACTAATTATTAAATCGATATTGGGACTACATACTTTTGGTTTAGAGGATATATCATATTATATTTTATTATATTATATCATATTATATTATATCGTATTATATTATATCGTACTTATCGATATCACTATAAACTTCATTTTCTGCCTATATATTTTATATAAAACAGAAGTTATAAAAGGTTGGGTGTGAAGTTCCTAGTACCTGAAGAAGTCCGGGGCGTACAACGGCCGGAACGTCGTACAAATGGTAACAAAGATGAGGACAATAGTCCGAATAATGTAAATACTACATCATCTCAGAAATATAGACAAATACAGAAGTAATATAATTTTCTTTGTGTCATTCATTCGACTAATTGATGCAATATATAGAATATTTAACCGAAAAATCTGTGCCAACTTAAATTAGCCTCCAATATGGTTTCTCTCTCTCTCTCTCTCTCTCTCTCTCTATATATATATATATATATATATATATATATATGTATATATCAGTCATCCACATACAAGCCCGTTTCGCTGTATCACAGCTCATCAGTGTGGCTAGACACATCCCCTTGCTTTTGGCCGGGATCGAAACTCGACCGATTTAGTGTCAGTCGGAGTCGCTACTCCCTAAGCCTTAGGCGCATGGAATCAAAGAAGGGAAATTTTAACGTGTTGTATATAAGCAGTGCATACACACGCCTGTCACCAAGAGAACTCAAGTCGTTTCTGAAGAGTCACGCTTATAGCAGAAGTGGAATCTGTTTTTAAAATTTCCTTCTCTAGAGAGCTCGATCGTAATATATATATATATATGTTATTCACGTTTTACATGTAAATAACTACTACAAAATTGTACATTTTCTTCCGACATTATATATATATACCAATAAAACTTCGAAAATCATGTGTCGTATGATAATTTCTGCTAAGTAAACTCTCTTTGTCATCGACCGTTTATTATGAAAAATTCCAAATAGAAAATGGCATGAAGACAAAATCCCAATGAAAATCCTATTAATATTAATCTTATTAATATTAAAACTGATCCAGCCAGGAGGTCCAATGTCAATAGAATTATCTGATATTGAGACGTCTAGACTGGTTGCTATCTTAGGCTATAGAACCTTGTCTCTCCTGCTATTTTCCCATAGCTTGGGGAGAAGAGATGGATTCATATTTTCCCAAGTGTATTAGCACGTAAGTAAATGTAATGAACCTGACTGGAATTCGAACTCAGCTTTCCTATTACCGAGCAGTTATCCATTACCATCTCCATTTAATTGTCATTTTTTCAGATTTTAATGCAGCGGAAGTATTTTCAGATTGAAGAGTGCAGACCACAAATGGCGACAGAGATTCTCATGGATCGTCGAACTACTGTGTCTCATTGGATAAATATAACTTCTCCTTCTTCTTTATGTGCCGTATGCTTTCAGGACGTAGGCGATCATAGACGGTCACTTACCCCTATCCCTTTTCATTCTTAATACTTTTCCGCTTGGCATCTCTCCTAAACTCTACTCCGCCATCTACTTACTCAAGCCCATCAAGTATGTCATGCGTTGCTTTCCTCTGGTTCTCTTTTCTTCTATCCGTCCCGTGAGTATTATATTCTCCAAGCCCTCCTTCCGTGTCCCAGAAATTTCAGCTGTCTCTTCCTGATGTTAATTATAAGTTTTCTTTTCGTTCGCATCCTCTCCAAAACTTTGTCGTTGTTCACATTTTCGGTCCCTGGAATCCTCAGCATCCTTCTGTAGAACCACATTTATGTTGCTTTACCATTCACGATTATAGGTCGTTTTTATGGTTGGTTTTTTTTTAACTTTTTGTTTTGTTTTGTATTGCATGTTTTTTTTCGTTTTTATTTGCATTCTTTTTTTTTTTTTTTTTTTTTTTTTTTGCAAGAGGGACAACGCATAATCTACTTAGTGAGCTTGTGTAAATGGATGGCGAAAAAAGGCTTAAGAGCGATAACGAAATGCCAAAATTTATTAAGAGTTACAAAAGATAGGAAATTATGGAGAGCCATTATTTCCTACGTCTGGAGTGGACACAGCACAAAGAAGAAGAAGACGATTTTACCTATATAGTCAATCACTCGCTATCTTCTCTTACAATTATACCATGCTTTTTCAAGGTAAATGTCGATGGGACAAAGCACAGGAGTATTTATTAGACTAAAATAAGCACAGTTCACTTTAGTCGGATTTCGAAATAGTTTTGTGGATTCCATTTTCTGTATTCGTCACCGTTACGACACTTCTTAGCTCATATTCTAAACGACGTCAGCACTAAATGACTAATTGTAGACAAATCCATAAATTTACATTCCGGCTTCTCAACCCGACGTCAAGGAGCAGCATAAAATTATGGTGGGACATTCAGTGCAAATGGCTGAGTGTTACAATATGCGCATCACAATATATGAATATTGAAACATCCTTTAAATGATAGCAAGGTTGAGTGCTTCAGTATCAGCGTAAAATATTTGTAAGTGCGCATGTGTAAATAATAATCAGTATGTGACTAAGTTTATACTTTTGCTTTTCTTCAGAATGTTTGCATTTATAATATATCCATCTATGCGTGCGGGTCTCTGTATCAGTTTAAAGAAAAGGGAGTAGCGAGGATGCATATTTTGATACGCGAGATGGAAAATGTGGCCTGCCTCTCTCTCTCTCTCTCTCTCTCTCTCTCTCAAAAATCGGTTATCTGGAGAAACATCGAAATTTAAGCATCGTCTTACTTACTAATAAGTAATTCAAATTGTCAAAACAAATAATGAGAGACCAGCCGAACTCGCATATCTAAAGCTTTATCCGGCCCGGCCATTTATACACATACACTCACATATGCAAATAAGGAGATGGCTAAAGGACACACATACGCTTCCATACTAACAGACACAAATGGCATCAGTCACATATGCATACGCAAACATCAATTCAAATGTATGTGTAAAACAACTCGGCTCTTTTTTTCACCTCACCATCTCTTTAACCATAAGCACACACGTACACGCACACACATACTAAGCATATACCTGTAAGCAGATGGAGCAATAACACACACACACGTATACACACACTAAGCATCTATCTATAAGCAGATGGAGCAATAATTCATTCATACAAATAAATACACATACATATACATATATAAGAAACTAATATTACAAATACGTCTGTATTTCTGAGACGAGGTATTGTAACCATTTACAGTATTTACATTTTCGGACTGTTGTCCTCACCTGTCTTGCCATATTCACAACGTTTCGATTGTTGTGCGCCCCGACCTTCTTCAGGTGATATACCTTGGAATTTTGACAGGTCTACAGGAATAGATTATTTTTATTCTTTGGTTCTCCACCCGATTTCTAAATGTAATTATATATATATATATATATATATATATATATATATATATATATATATATATATGTCACAATAATAATATAATTAATGGTCACCAATGAAGCACATTCCACAGTTAGATATTTACTTTTAAAAAGTGCTCTGTATAAAAGTAGAGCATAAATATATTGTAGTAATAATAATAATAAAAATAATAACATATTGCAACTCAATGGGTATAATGCTTCGGTGTTAAAACACCATCATCAGGCCGTAAAATGTGGTTAATTTATTAATTCATTTTTAAAATATTGATAAGGAGATTTAAAAAAGAACATGAGAATAAACAGATCAGGCAACGAGAAGAATTAAATGGGTTGGGAGGTTGTAACCTGTTAAAGGATGGTATGTGTACGACTCAATAGACAGTAGTATTTCAGTGTTTTTCCACGGAAAGCCATCGTCATTTTAAACCGGAAAAAGAAAAAGATAAAATAGAAAAAAATATAAATAAAAAAAGAAAAAAGAAGAGAGATGGAAGATAAAAAAGGGAAAGATTAGCAAAGAAAAATTCAAATATTGGAAAAGATAAAATAAACAAAAGAAAAGAAAAGAATGGAAGATCAAACCCAACATAAAAGATAAGAATAAGGAAAAAAATTTAAAAAAAACGTTTTTAAGGATATTTGTTCATAAGTACAAATAAGAGAATAGTAGTAATTTTTAAAAAATTCTAGTTCAATGAAATGATTAAAAAAAGCTATTTTTTTAAAGTTATAAAACGAGAAAATTGTGAAAATATTGAGATAAATTCAGATATAGGTATGAAATTTTTTCTTCAATTGGAGTAGATAGATCTAGCTATCGCCCGGTTCACACTCCACCCACGTCTATTGAACAGGTTAAGAGGCTCATCCCTTGTTCCCCGTTTAGGGTGTGGTTTCCGGCTTTCTCTTTTCCAATCTTCTCACTTTGGTTTCTTTTTTTTTTTTTTCAATTGGAGTAGATAGATCTATCTATCGCCCGGTTCACACTCCACCCACGTCTATTGAACAGGTGAAGAGGCTCATCCCTTGTTTCCTGGTTAGGATGTGGTTTCCGGCTTTCTCTTTTCCAATCTTTTCACTATTACGTAGCCCCCTGCACATCAGTGGCGTTACCGCCTTGCTCGGGGTGATACGATTAAAAAAAAATGGATTTGTTTTGCATAGGACATACGTTAGGGTTATGACAATATCAGAAACTTGTGTCATTATCACTATTTATGGCACGTTGGTTACGATTAATATCATAATGTTTTATAATTTCATTATTATGTTTGTTTTTTTAATTACGATATACAGATTATCAATGCAGCTATAACTAAGTTTCAGTGTATTTTTAAAAATTTTGCTAAGGAGATTATTAGTTGAAATGTGTTTTTGAACTAGATTAAGAAATTTAGTGCCTAACTTGGTACTAACCATTTGGTTAAATGGTTGTGTGTACCAAATTATTTCCTATTTCAATTATGTTTGGTGTTATGATTAATTTGTTTATGATATTTAATATCCTTGAAATTATCGCCACTGTTTTTAGGGCTAAATTACAGTAATGACTCTGCTGATAGAAAATGTCTTCAGTAACACCCAGTCTGCTTATATTTACATCCGCTCTACCTTTGATAAGGAGCAATTTAACTCATTAGTATAGCATATCTTAAAACTATATTTCATTATCTATATATATGTCTTTTTCTTATATGCGCCGTATCCTTTCAGGACGTAGGCAGTCATGGCCTTCCATATTTTCCTGTCCCTAGTAGCTCTTAATATCTTCTGTCTTATTTCTCCCAAACCCTGCTCCGCCATCCATCTGCTTAAAGTATGTCAGTCGCTGTTTTCCCCGTCTCTCTTTCCCTCTATCCGCCCTGTGAGTATCAGATTCTCCAAGCCTTCCTTCCTCCTTATGTGTCCCAGAAACTCTAGCTATCTCTTCCTAACGTTAAGTGTGAGTTTCCTTTCGTTTCTATTTTGCTTACATGTTCGGTCCATGGTATCCTCAACATCTGTTTCTATTGCTTCGAGCCTTTCTTACATATTTGAGAAGATTGTCCAGCATTCGCTGCCATATAAGAGGACAAATGTCACCAATACTATTTTCCTTGCTTCCAACAAATCTTTCCTGTCTCTCAATACTTTAATCAGCTTTTGGAATGCTTCCTTGGCCATGCCAATTCGCCTTCGAATCTCAGTGTCGCACTTACCGTTTTATATATATATATATATATATATATATATATATATATATAAAACGGTAAGTGCGACACTGAGATTCGAAGGCGTATTGGCATAGCCAATATATTATGCTCTCATTACGATTGAGCTCTCTGGAGAAGAAAATTTTAAAAACAGTTTCCACTTCGGCTATAATGCGCGAGTTTTCAGAAATTAATTTAGTTCTCTCGGTGACTGGCGTCTGTATACACTGCTTACATACAAGACGTTAAAATTTCCCTTCTCTGACCCCCATGCGCCGATGGCTTAGGGAGTAGAGACTCCGACTGACACCAAATCGGTCGGGTTTCGATCCCAGCCAGAGGCAAGTGGATATGTCTCAGCACACTGATGAGCTGTGATACAGCGAAACGGCTTGTATGTGGATGACTAATATATATATATATATGTGTGTGTGTGTGTTGTTAATGAATGTTTATTATGTTAACCATGATCCGTTCTAAACATCGTATTTTAGCTTTAATTTTTGGTGAAATAAAGTTGTCTCACATTTGGATATTTTTTATTACGCTAAAGTTTCAGCTCACATAAGCCATCTCCAGAGTGATTGTAGGGACGTTAACATCCACTACGATGATTAAACATAATTGACATTGTCTGTTATTTTTTGCAATATATGTTTAGATAATTATCTGTTGCCTCAATACACTATATATATATATATATATATATATATATATATATAGTACTGTGCAAAAGTATTAGGACAATAACTATTTTATCTTTCACTGTATTTGGGAAACATATATATATAATGAAAGAGTAAAATTGATGATAAAAGAATACATTCCTTTCTTTATCACTTGACTAAAACTATGACGCAGAAACGCGTGCAGTCTCATGCCAATGATACCTCCTTTACCATGCATATTCACAGCGTCGTTAGTCAAACAGTGGCGTCAGCTGTCAACTGACGCGTTACACATACATAAGTAAAGTCAAGTGCCATACGTGATACACGCATGTGCGATCATGTCTTTTTTAGTTCATGTCTGACTAGGTAGAAGATTTCCAGCAGTAAGCTACCGTTTCATTCTGCGGTGGACTGGTTCTCAACCAAGGCTATAGGGTCCCAGTCTCTCCTGCAATTTAACCCAAAGCAGAGAGCAGAAAACATCGATTCATACCCTCCCCAAGGGTATTTGCGCGTAAGTGAATATCCATTGTACCATACCGTACAACTTACACATTAATAACGCTACCGTAGGTAGAAATGATACAAGATTTCCAAAATTACACTGGAATATTGAAGAGAAAATATTCTGAAAAAAAAAGTACACAATTGCCTTATTATACATACATAACCTGTGCGTGGAAAGTTTTCTAACAGAATACGGAAAGTACAACGATAAGATTCAAAGGCGAATTGGCATGGCCGAGGATGCATTCCAGAAGGTTGAGAAACAGAAAAATTTCGCTCGATACAAATAAGAGAGTACTGGCTTTGATGTCTGTCATTTGATGTCTGTTCTTCAATATGGCCACGTTACTAAAAAGATTCAAAATAATCTATCACTGCAAAATACGTATACGTGAGCATCTGCCTTCGAATTTGCGAAAATTGTTTGTCTTTTTTTTTTTTGTGGATAAAATATTTTTCTATAATTAAAACAATTGAAGTTTTGATATAATATTATCAGTGATGACATTGCTGCGTTTGTTTGTTCTAATTTATTCATTTGAAAATACACAATTTTTTTTTTAAATAAAAAAATATATTTCTTCTCCAAAGAAAAAAAGTATTAGGAACATTTCCTGGTTTTAAAGCAAATGATTTTTGCACATACGATATTCCTTAATTTAAAATGAAAAAAAAAAGGTTAACTTTAATGAAAGGTTACAAAATTCAATAACATTGTATTTAATCATTGCTTACGTATGGAGGTCAATATAAGTGAATGTGTGAGTGAACAAGTGAGAACAAGACGAAACGAAATTTTAATTAACGTTATTTTCCTCATGAAATTAGGCGTGCCATCCAGATATCTAAACGAGGTTTGTCCATTAATGATATCAGCAAGTACATATAAATCTGTATTTTTATTTGTTGATATAAGTAAAAAATCTTAGTGTAAATATGTGTACCTATGCGTGTGAACATATGAGTGTGTATGTCTCTTGAATTTTGAATTTGTACGTTCAGGAGTTTTTTCCTTGTGTATGTGTGTTTATGTGTTTGTGTAAATACTAATGTATTGTAACGTATGCGCTGATTGCATTCAAATGCACACGCGTCTATATGCGTGTTTATTTAAGTACGTGTGTGTGCTTACATGAATACTTCGGCGCTCAAAGTGTCTTTTTATCGCCTTTAACAATCCATTAGTGAAGAACCGGACGCCCGACCGTCTTTTGGCTCTGTTTTTTGTTTTTTGGGGGGCTTTTTTCACATTTTTTTAATTTTTTTTTTTTTTTTTTTTTTTTGCCACTTGGCGTCTCTGGCGTAAAGCGATAAACTTGCCATTTTGATCAGAAAAAGGCGGCGAAGCATTTATCTCTCATAATTCAATCTGTGACCAAAATGGCGAACAGGTTGCGGGGGAAATAGAAACCTGCTACTAGTATACAAAACAGTGGTATTGAGGCTGGGCCAGGAGCCCGACGAGTTAGGATAATCAGGATATACGAGAAACAAGGGCAAGGTAAGGGAAGGTTGGGGAAGATGGCTACACTAGTGCATTGCAAGTTATTGGCCACGAACCACAACCAAAAGCGGCGTCATCTTGTGCACCAAAAAAGTTGTAAACACAAGCATCTCTGTCTTAATTTATAAGTTTCTTATCTGTCAGCGGCGATATTTTTCTCCCTGTTCAACTCTGGACTCATTTTGAAACTGTCAGTGCTGATTTAGCACTTTCTGGTTGGTTTGTACTCGAAGAAATTCCAATAATCTAGAACACAATTCCGTTTTTAGGAGTTTGGGGAATCTGTTGGCATGAATGAAACTATTGTCCAAATTTCGTTTTTTTTTTAGTTTTTTTTTTTAGTTATATTGAGATTCGCTTTCAAATCTCATTAGATGACTTTAATTGGTACAGAATTATTAATACGCCCCACATCGTAAAAGAGCAAGATTGATTGATTTGTTTTTACGTCTTATCAATAGATAGGTTATTTAAAGCCGAAACATATTTTTGGATTGCAAAAATAATTCTTTTTTTTTTTTGGAAGTGAATATTGAATTAACAACATTTGAGAAATAATGATTTTCATATCAACGTCTTACTATTTAACCCATAACAGGGAGAGAATAGGCACACTGATACCTTTCAGTCAGTCAGTAAAGTGCCATACATCGAAAGAAACATAACTGACTCGGAAGAAGATTATCCCGCTGTAGGTTGCAATTGCTTTCTGCGGTAGACTGGTTGCCAGCCAAGGCTTGCAGAACCTAATCTGTCTTATTATTTAACCCATAATTGGAGGGAAGAGACGGATTAATACCTTTCCCAAGGTGAATGCAACGAATTCAACTGGAATTCGAACTCGGCACCCCGATTTGTCGTTCCGAGTCGATATCTACTGCACGACAACGCACATCCGCTATAAAGAATTTTATCAAGGCTATTTGTGCATAAGTGAATGTAATGAGCTCGACTGGAATTCAAACTAGGATCTCCGATTTTTCATTCTGATCCGTTTTTCATTACCTATTGCTTTTCCATTTTCAATAATGTAAATTCCTGAGTTCTTTTCTCCATTTTTTGCAAATATTCTGAATATATTATTATAAATACTCTACATTTTGGAAATATTCTCAATATATGACTATAAATACTGTACATGTATGTCTGCCTTTCATTACGCTTCTGCTTTTCAGTTTAGTTTTCAAAACCGTCCTTGTTCTTTTGAGTTATGTTTTACTAAATTTTCTTTCATTTCATACTTTTTAAATTGAATCTACCTCCAATATTCTTAACCCCTTGCTCAACGGTGGCAGTAAAATGCCTTGCTTGGGGCGATATGATTATAAAAAAAATTATATTATAATGTGGATATAAAGTAGGGGATCAATTCTACATTACAATCAATATATAAACTGATCCCTGACTTTATGACCACAATTATTCTTCTCTTACCCACTTCCTGAGACCCCCTTATAACCTGTCACTCTTTCTCATAACTTTCCTCCTATGTAACCCCTGCTCAACAGTGGCAGTAAAATGCCTTGTTTGGGGCGATATGATGATAAAATATATATATATATAATATTATAATGTGGATATAAAGTGGGAGATCAATTCTACATTACAATCAATATATAAACTGATCCCTGAAGTTATGGCCACAATAATCCTTCCCTTACCTACTTCCTGACACCCCTTATAACCTGTCACTCTTTCTCATAACTTACCTCCTATGCTCAGCAGTGGCAGTAAAATGCCTTGCTTGGGGCGATATGATTATAAAAGAAAAAAAAAACAAAGGTATTTGTATTTTTTCTTACTTTAGGTTTCTTGGTGATTTCATTATTGGGTATTTGAATGCCTTCTATTCATTCCTGTTTTCCTTTGTGCATCACCAACAATTCTCATTTCGAGTTCTATTTGAATGGCCGAGCTGAAATTTCTTTTTATACAAAGCTTTTCATTCATTTTTATTTGTAACACACAATTTCATGTTGTCCAAACACATTACGTGTAATGTTATTTCTAGTAAATTACAGAATCTTTATCTGCATTAACAATTATATCAAATGCAATTGAGAGTTATTTTTGCGATTAAAAAAAATTAATGGAGATAAAAGAAACAGGGAAATTTCGTTTGAAACAAAGAAAAGAATACTGAACGCTTACGCAATATCAGTCTTCTATACGGTAGTGAAAGAAAGAGCAAGAAAAACCCAAATCAAACGGAAACAAAAAAATACAATAACAAAAAATGCAATAAACAAAATAAAATTACAAGAAAAATGTAGAAAAAAAATCGTTTTTTTTTTGTTTGTTTGTTTGTTTTTTAATCATATCACCCCAAGCAAGGCGAAAACGCCACTGATGCGCAGGGGGCTACGTAAGAGTGAAAAGATTGGAAAAGAGAAAAACCGGAAACCACATCCTAAACAGAAAACAAGGGATGAGCCTCTTCACCTGTTCAATAGACGTGGGTGGAGTGTGAACCGGGCGATAGTTTAGGCTATCTACTCCAATTGAAAAAAATAAAATAAAATAAAAAAAGAGTAAAAAGATTGGAAAAGAGAAAAACCGGAAACCACATCCTAAACAGGAAACAAGGATGAGCCTTTCACCTGTTCAATAGACGTGGGTAGAGTGTGAACCGGGCGATAGTTTAGTCTATCTACTCCAATTGAAAAAAATAAAATAAAATAAAAAAAGAGTGAAAAGATTGGAAAAGAGAAAAACCGGAAACCACATCCTAAACAGGAAACAAGGATGAGCCTTTCACCTGTTCAATAGACGTGAGTAGAGTGTGAACGGGACGATAGTTTAGTCTATCTACTCCAATTGAAAAAAATAAAATAAAATAAAAAAAGAGTGAAAAGATTGGAAAAGAGAAAAACCGGAAACCACATCCTAAACAGGAAACAAGGGATGAGCCTCTTCACCTGTTCAATAGACGTGAAAGATTTGAGTTCAGCATATACATTTGCACGAAAATAGGGATGTTTTGGAAACATTTGAAGGGGCAAAGGGCCTCGGGGAACAAAACAAAAATTTACCAAAACGCCTTGGTCTTTATAAACATTCTGACGATAAAACTTTTCTTAACTTTTTTTTAAATTTTAGGTGATTTTTTTCATCATGCTATTCTGTTTTTTTTTTTTTCAGCAAATTAGTGGAGTTACCTTTACAACTTTAACAAAAACTAATATAATAATTTATGGATTTAGTCAGTGATATAGTTTACAAAAACAGTCCCAATGATTATATGATGCCAAACGCGAGGAGGGGAAATTATCTCCAGTAGACCGAATTAGCCATAATACGTCAAGACAATCTTGTAGAGACTTCAAAAAGTAAAGACAAAGAAACGGTCGTATGGTGAAACTTTACATCCCTTTGACATGAGATAATTTTCCTGGTTGAATTATTCATGGGGAAAAAGTAGGAAAAGGAACTTAGTACAAAAAAAGAGTCAATGTATGGACGGAAAGAAGCTTAATATTTCTTTCAATCTATATATTTATTGTAGGTAACAATTGTCCTGACTGTGAGTAAGTGCATGTGTTTATTTAGTGTAGGTAACAATTGTTTTTGCTCTGTTTCGGTGTTGTTGTTTTTTTTTGTTTTGTTTTTTTTTTTTCTTAGATTTAAACTCTAACCTTGATACAGGTGTCGCGGAAGACACCTCGAGATTTAAAAATCTAGTCGGCAATGTTGAACAATATCCTCACAGATACAGAAGAAACTTGAAGCAACGACGAAGTTTTTAAAAAAAACGGAAGCAAAAAGTATACTTATACTAAACATAAGAAAGAAGCAAGCCATATAATGAGGAAAGAAGGCTTGGAAAATGTTGATACTCACAGGACAGATTAACGGCAAGAGAGACAGAGAAAAACAACGCAAAAACTAATTAGAGAGCTTGTGTAAATGGATGACAGAGCAAAAGATTATAAAAAGATAACATTTATTAAAAGCTACAAAGGGCAAGACATTGTGAAAAGCCATGATCGCCAACGTCTATCTCTATTTTTCTTTTGTCACACGACACAAAGAAAAATAGAGATAGAAAATATCTTTGAAAAAAGAATGCTTCTGATAGACACACTTCAGTTAGCTCTAGCTCTTCATCTTCAGTACATCAGCACTAAATTTGATCACGCGTTCCGTAATTGGAATGTGCATTGTGCCGTAATGGATATCGGCTCCGAATGAGAAATCGGAGAGTCGAGTTCGAATTTTAGTTGAATTCATCACATTCACTTACGCGCAAATAACCTTGGGAAAGGCATGAATCCATCTCTTCTCGCTCCAGGTATGGGTTGAGCAGCAGGACAGATAGGGTTCTGTAGCTTTGGCTGGCAACTAATCTAGTAAATTAATGGCAACCTACTGCGGGAAAATCTTCTGCCTGGTCATTCATGTATCGAAAAAGACATGATCGCCCAAGCACGGCAGTTAACTGACTGAATGTTCTGTAATTACGAGAAAATTTAATTATTACACGATTAGCATCCAGTTACAATAATGAACTCTATTTTTTCATCTATCCGTTCTGTTACTATAGAAAAACAACAATTAGATGAATTAACAAAGTTAAATTAAAATAGAAAAACCACAATTAAATCTGTTATCAAAGTTAAATTAACACCCTGTAACCTGTCACTCTTTCTCATAAATTTCCTCCTATGTAACCCCCTGCACAACAGTGGAAGTAAAATGCGTTGCTTTGGGCGATACGATTATAAAAAAAAAAATTTCTATATTTTTTTATTTTTTTATAATCATTTCATTTCAAGCAAGGAAATAAAGCCACTAAGACAGAAGAGGTGACTGAGTATGAAAGAATATTAGAAAAAACACTATTAAGAACAGAGAACAAGAATTACGACAGAAGATAACTATTGATATTGCATTTAAATTTTTGAAGAAGTTGACTGGGAAGCAAATAACCGTAAGAGAATTACATGGGCAAAAAGTTCGAGAGAAGAAACTGTTAGCAAAGAACCTACAATTACATCTAAACATTACAACTATAAAATGTTATAGTCAGTCAGTTAAGTGTCATACGTGATATACGCTTGGATGGTAATGTCTCGAAAGAGGCATGACTGGGCAGAAGATATTCCGCAGTAAGTTGCCATTGCTTTCTGCGGCAGACTGGTTGGCAACCAAGGCTAAAGAATACAATCTGTCCTGTTATTTAACCCATGGCTGGAGAGAAGAAACGGATTAATACCATTCCTAATAGTATTTTCGCGTAAATTAATGCAACAAATTCAACTAGAATTCGAACTCGCCTCTCTGATTTCTCATTCCGAGCTGATTTTCACTGCACCACGTCACACATTTAGTCAGTCAGTTGAGTGCCATACATGATACACGCTTGGGCGATCATCTCTCAAAAGAGACATAACTGACTGGACAGAAGATTATCCCGCAGTAGGTTGCCATTGCTTTCTGCAGTAGACTGGTTGCCAGCCAAGGCTATAGAACCCAATCTGTTCTTTTATTTAACCCATAACTGGAGGGAAGAAATGGATGAAAACCTTTCCCAAGGGTAAGTGAATGCAAGGAATTCAACTGGAATTCGAACTCGGCTCTCCGATTTCTCGTTCTGAGTCGATATCCACTGCTGCGCTTAAATTCACAATGTCTAGCTCCTATAAAGGGAAGTTCGTCAGAACAATTACGATGAATGCATTTATAGAAAATAAAGTTCGTTTTTCTGTTCTTTTTTTTTCCGTTCTTTTTTTTTCCGGGATTCTTTAATCACTAAATACTAAGATATTTTTTATGATGACTTTTGATTAGTATTTATTTTATTTTTGTTTTGCTTATTTTTCATCACAACTATGTTGACCTTTATTCTACTAGCATTACTAAACGACGACGAGCGGATTTTTAAAAAGAAAAGCAACAACTCTCCGAGAGATTCAATCACATATTACCCTGTCGGCGAGTCCTTGAATACCCCGAGTGCATCCCAAGCAGAGAGAGGTAACAAACCCCTCCCAAAATCAACGGCCACCTACGAAGTAAATGCTATCTTTGAATATGAAACAACAAACCAAATAAATGTTTATCCCCGAACCAAATAAATGCTTATCGATACAGCTAAAAAGACTGATTTCAGTATGAAATAGATCAACTAAATTTGATGATTAGTAAAGTTAACTTATCCAATCAGAGCTTAAACCTGCACCCGTTTTACTTTTTCCGCGATTGCCCAACGCCACGCTTAAAGTTTTTTGTTTTTTACGTACACTAGTATTATTAGTAGTAATAATGATTCTTTTTTTACATGAAGAATTGTTAACTATCATTCATTTTTTTACTTGTATATTTTGTCTAAATTTAAAACTTAATAATGTTTGACAATGCTTCATTAAATAAAAATTCAATAATGAATATGTCTCTTTTTGCTTTACGGATTTCTTTTAATGAATCAGTTGATAGGTATTTCATAAGAATTCAAGTTTTTAATTGCAACGTGCTATTTCTTCTACGACTGTGTCTTAGTAGTTCGTTTGTCCTGCATCTTTGCTAAAAGAAGCCCCCAAACTGCTGTAAATTCTCTTTGCCTTGCACTCCACTTTAAACACTACGGCTGATACCATCTTTGCCATTTTGTCTAGTAGCATCAATCAAGATGACAATCTCATCAGGCGGCCACTCAAATGTGGGATGCTCTTCTCTTCAGAAGTTCGACATTTCAAGTGGATGGGGCAAGTGGCCGACGTACCCTAGTAAGTTACAGCGTCTTTTAACAATAAAACAATAACAGCCATATTTCACAAGCGTAAGGGGCGGGATCTCATCTTCTTTCTTTCTTTCTTTCTTTCTTTCTTTCTTTCTTTCTTTCTTTGTCTTTCTTTCTTTCTTTCTCTTTCCCTTTCTCTCTCTCTCTCTCTCTCTTTCTTGTTTTGCTATTTTATCTTCATTCCAAATGAGAATTATGATGCCGTTCCACAAATAATAGTTATTGCCTTATGAGGCTCCTCTTCTAAAACAATGGGTGGGCCAACATTTCTCTGGTATGTGAGACATGATGACATTCTTATGCTTGCGAGCACCCAGCCACACGACAGCCTGCTTATTATTACAGACAGCACTGCAAATGTGTATGACTTTTAGTTTCACCCGATACATAAACAATAACGTAAGCATGAAACGAACACAAAGGAAAATTACTTAGAAACAATAGATAGATAGATAGATAGATAGATAGATAGATAGATAGATAGATAGATAGATAGATGGATGAGAATTTGATAATGGAGGGTTTTTCGAAATTTTTGTAGTTTATGCATTGTTTCTATATTTTTAACTAAGATGAAAATATGTAGATATCTTAGGTCGGTGGATGTTTTTAGTGGCATTAAATATCTGATTTTCAAGATTAGTCATATAGAACTTAATAAATGTTGGTCCCAGATATATATATATATATATATATATATATATATATATATATATATATATATATAAAAATAAAACAAAAGTTTCGATATTTAAATCCGTTGAATAGCCATTTCTACGAAGAAATCCTCGCTTCTTCAGCAACGGCGAAGGTCAAATCTCACCAATCAACAATTTCGACGTTGCTGAAAAAGCGAGGATTTCTTCGTGTAAATGGATATTCAACGAATTTAAATATCGATATTTTTGTTTTTATTTTTATGTTTGGCTCTGTAAATAGAATGTAATATTTGCATTTAGCCCTCCCCCTTGATCAGTTTTAATATTAATGAAATTAATATTAATAGGATCGGGTTTTTGGGATTTACCTATCTGATCATTTTTTTAGATTTAATGTATATATATTTGTTTCACGACAACAAGATTATCAGGAAACTTGCACAACATGTCGGATACAAGCTCTATCCAAAAACATTTACAGAGACATTCATGTCCGCATTCACAATTCAGCGAAAATATTGATTAATATTACAAGTATTCTTCAGCATTTTCACTGATGCCTCCTCAACAGGTGTTTACTCGTGCAACCAGACTGGCAACTGGGTCCCACCCATTCACAGTCAGGTTAGCCAAATGCAGACGACAATTCTTCTCCTGCACCTTTCTCTCTCGCACTTCCCGCCTGTGGAACTCGCTCCCGTATTCTTGCTTTCCTGACGGCTACAACCTCCAGAAATTTAAATGCAAAGTCAATACTCATCTACTAACCATTGGACTCTAGCTCTCTCCCCACCCCTGTATAACCTTCCCTTTCTCTCCACCTATATATCTGTCATCGCACCTGCTTTCTCAGCTTTCTGTTGTTCCTTTCTAACTAGTTTGTACTCCTTACTCTTTTCTAATTAATCTTTTTACATTTATGTAGCCCTCTGCACATCAGTGGCGTTTCCGCCTTGCTCGGGGTGAAATGATTAAAAAAAAATGAATAAAAATAAAGACAAACACGTCAAATTCTCGAGACCTTCGAAATAAGGGACATACAGCCAACACTAAATACGATTACTTATGAGCAGTATGCCATACGGCGACATTGTCTTAAAATGTCTATAATAGCAATGTTTATTAAAAATATATAAAAAATTAAAGTTATATAAATTAAATTTATGTCCATTTGATAAAAACATAGAAAAGCATCATAGCATTAACAGTTAATTTTAAAATGAATTATAACAGATTG
This sequence comes from Ascarosepion bandense, assembly GCA_037127315.1. Classification (NCBI taxonomy): domain Eukaryota; kingdom Metazoa; phylum Mollusca; class Cephalopoda; order Sepiida; family Sepiidae; genus Ascarosepion; species Ascarosepion bandense. The sequence continues at coordinate 686,247 of JBBBDQ010000408.1, forward strand.
CGTTTATATATATATATATGATTATTTAATTACTTAAATTTTAGTCATAATTAAATAAGACCAATACACAGTTGATATTGTATTGTATTAAAAAGTATTCCCTACAATTATATTATAGAACTTTTCAATATTTTTCATTAGTATCGAGTTATTACGCAACACAGGTTTCTACCATCTGGTGTCTTCAGGCGATTTACAATAACTGATTTTAAGTTATAATCTTTTCATCCATAGTTGTATGATCCTAATAACCATCATCAGCTTCCGTCTTTATTGTTAAAAAGAATTATATATATATATATATAGCCATCCTGCCACGCTAATGGAAAGACAACAGCCAGGAAGCGTTGGTTGAATCCAGTCTCTTTACTACCGGTTATTAATCTTTACAACCAGTTCTGAAAGCTAATGTCGCGTGTTTGCTCTTTCACAGTTTCTTATTTTTTGCAATAATTATGTCATCGCCTAGTAAAGAATATAAAACTAGTAAAAAGTTGTAAGTTTAAAAATGTATTTTTTGACAATATTTAGTTATTTCTATTATTATTATTATTATTATTATTATTATATATATATATATATATATATATATATATATATATATATATATATATATTTGATATTTCAGACCGGCCTCGCCCTTTCATCAGAAACATCTCTCGACGAACGCTCTCGCGGCGAACGCTTCTAGTTTAAATTTTAAAATCATTTAAAAGGCCGGGGCCGGTCTGAAATATCAAATATATACATATAATAGAAATAAATAAATACTGTCAAAAAAATACATTTTTAAACTTACAACCTTTTGGTAGTTTTTCCTATACATATTAAGACAGTATACGTGGACCATCATTATGCTATATATATATATATATATATATATATACATTCATTCGGAATTCAGTCAATTACGAAAACATGCCTTCAACCTTTCGGTATCTTGAGTAAATATAAAATTTTTGAAGATACCGAAATGTTAAAACCAAGGTTGCGCAATCGAGACTGACTTCTGAATTAAAATATTTAGAAGCTCTACATTATATATATATATATATATATATATAGTCATCCGCAGAAGTGAGAATGTCAAGTCGGAGAGAATAATCCAAAAGATTTTATCCAATTAATATAAATTGTTAATTAGACAAAAATAGAGAATTCGTTTTATATTGTCCAGAGATTTATAAAATTATAAAATTTTATTTTTCGGCGGTCTGAAAGAGACAATGTAAGTAAATTTACATTGTAGAAATAAATCCTGATTTATAACCGTCTAACTCTGTGTTGAGTTTTCCTCTCGATATATATATATATATATATATAATCCTCTTAAATATTTTGCCTTCATTTTTGACGGCAGGGTACACTCATTGAAACAGAAAGACGTAAAAGCTGTAAAAGCAAACAAAAGAAAACATCTGAAGCAATTAGTTTTTAAAAGGCAATGTGTTTATCTTTGTAGAGTTGTTGGCGGATGTTGCATGATTTCGATGCCATCTTTTATTTACTTTTACTGTTTTAATCTTTTCATTTCTGATTGTTTGCTTCTTAGCAAACAACGAAAATATTTCATTTTAAATTCCCCGCAACGCTAGAAAACTGCCTTGTACTTTTTTTAGACAATCCAGATTTTAGATTGTTTATAACAATGGACAAAAATACTCTGAAGTTTACTGATTCCTTCGTTTCTTTTATTTGCTTACACAATTTTTTTCATATCCCTTAATGATAAAACGACTAAGGAGACTTGATATAAGTAAAAAATAAACAATTAAATCAATAAATAAAGGCTTTTTAATCATATTTGATCTATCTAAACTTATTTATAAATAGAACTTTGTCTCTGTGTGTGTATGTGTGTCTGTGTGTGTGTGTGTGTGTCCGTTACCTATAGACTCCGAAACGGCTGAACCGATTTTCTTGAAAATTTGCACAGTTGTACTATAAGCGTCTGCGAGTGTTCTTAGCTAGGTTTTGTGTCGAGGTACCCCCGATAAATATCGAAGATCGATAATCGAAAAACTCTATTATAGAAGGAGTGGTCCGATTTTAATCAAATTTGATACACTCATAGACAAAGACACACGAAACGATATTCAGAAGTTTCAAGGTTCCAGGTCTTACAATAGCGCAGAAAATCGATAATATATATATATATATATATATATATATATAAAAGGCAAGATGTTTGTGTGTGTGTCTGTTTATCTGCCTGTATGTCTGTATTTTTTCAGCCCTTTTTAGTTTTTGCTTCGGGTTTGGCTCTAAGTAGAGTATAATTGTAGTTCTTAGTCTCAGCCATGATACCATTTACTCAAAGGATTTATTTAGCCTTCAAAATTCGATAGTCTAGTCTATCTATTCCAATTGAAAAAAAGAAGAAGAAAAGAGTGAAAAGATTGGAAAAGATAAAGCCGGAAGCCACATCCTAAACAGGGAACAAGGGATGAGCCTCTTAACCTGTTCAATAAACGTGGGTGGAGTGTGAACCGGGCGATAGATAGATCTATCTACTCCAATTGAAAAAAAAAACAAAGTGAGAAGATTGGAAAAGAGAAAGCCGGAAACCACATCCCAAACAGGGAACAAGGGATGAGCCTCTTAACCTGTTCAATAGACGTGGGTGGAGTGTGAACCGGGCGATAGATAAATCTATCTACTCCAATTGAAAAAAAAATAAAAGAAACCAAAGTGAGAAGATTGGAAAAGAGAAAAGCCGGAAACCACATCCTTAACAGGGAACAAGGGATGAGCCTCTTAACCTGTTCAATAGACGTGGGTGGAGTGTGAACCGGGCGATAGATAGATCTATCTACTCCAATTGAAAAAAAAAAAGAAACCAAAGTGAGAAGATTGGAAAAGAGAAAAGCCGGAATCCACATGAGTTACTTTTAAACTATTCAACTACGGAACTACTCTCATTTATCCACAATAGAGAAATGTTCCTATCTACCAAAGAAAGGATGACGTTAGTCTCTTAGAGACCAACACACTGCGCCTCCTTGGCCTCACTTTTTCAACCAACCTGAAATAGAACGACTACAAAGAATCTATAGCTGCATCTACCGATAGGAAGATTGGCTCACTCTGTCGGGCCTGGAAGTTTTTTCTCATCAGAATACATCTTGCACATTTATAAATCTGCCATTCGTCAGTGCCTTGAACACTGCTGCCATATCCAGTCAGATGCTCCTGCTATTCATCTCGAGTTTCTCGAAAAAAAACCAAAAAAAGGATCTGCAATGTAATTGATCTTGACTTGGCATCTCGACTTCAGTCACTTTCTCACCGAAGTGACGTGGCTTCCCTCTGACTTTTGTACAAATATTTTTATAACAACTGCTCCTCTTATGAGCTTTTTTCCCTGGTGCACCAAACACATGAATTTAAACGTGCCACTAGATTGGCATTTAGGTCCCACCCTTTTACCATTGAAATATTTAAATATAATATCCTCTACTACTCTATCAGTTTCTTTTTATGCACTTCCTGCCTATGGAACTCCCTTGTATTTATTTGCTTCCCTGAGAACTGCAATCCCCAAATATTTAAATGCAACGTCAATATTTAAATGCAACATCAATCTTCTATCTCCTTGAATCCCGTTTATCTTTTATCCTTTCTTTGACACCCCCAGTATTTAGTCTTTTCTCTCGTGGTAATACCCTTTTTTTTTCTTTTTTTTTTTTTTTAATCATCTCACCCCAAGCAAGGCATTCCACTGCCACTATTGCGCATGGGGATACATAGGGGAAGGTAAAGAGAAGGAGTGGATAGACATAGGGAATGTCAGGAGAAAGGTGACAGATGAGTAAGGATAGCGAGGATGAGGGTCGGGCAGATGGGAAGAGTGCTTGATAGAATGGGAGCAGGTTAGTGTGTTAGGAGGTGTGTATTGACCTTACATTTAAACTCCTGGAGATTGTAGCCGTCGGGGAAGCAATCGTTTGGAAGAGAATTCCACAGTCGGGAAGTGCGAGGAAAGAAACTGTTGGAGTAGAAGTTACGGCTGCATTTTATCGGTTAAATACCCTGCGAACTAGTTGCTGCCCTGCCTTGCTTGGGGGTGAAATGATTAAAAAACAATTTTTGAGTTAATATAAATCCAAGACTTCACTCAAATGAAAGCTAAAAATTTATGTTATGATATACATAGTCATAAAAGATGTTGCTTTTTTTTTCATTTAACTTAGGAAATTCTTCTCAGACAGAAGTTTATATTTTTGTGAAAGAAGGCAAAATATATTTTAATGATAAACTTGACTACGATTCAAGTTTTTGGAGAAAAAAAAGGCTTCGAAAACAAACAAGTATTTGAAATATCAGTCAGTTAAGTGCCATACATGGGACATGTTTAAGCGATCATGGATTACGTCCCTTTTGGATGCATTTTTTTTTTTTGTTTTAATCATTTCACCCCGAGCAAGGCGGAAACGCCACTGATGTGCAGGGGGTTACATAAATGTAAAAAGATTAATTAGAAAAGAGTGAGGAGTACAAACTAGTTAGAAAGGAACAACAGAAAGCTGAGAAAGCAGGTGCGATGACAGATACATAGGTGGAGAGAAAGGGAAGGTTATACAGGAGAGGGGAGAGAGCTAGAGTCCAATGGTTAGTAGATGAGTATTGACTTTACATTTAAATTTCTGGAGGTTGTAGCCGTCAGGAAAGCAAGAATACGGGAGCGAGTTCCACAGGCGGGAAGTGCGAGAGAGAAAGCTGCAGGAGAAGAATTGTCGTCTGCATTTGGCTAACCTGACTGTGAATGGGTGGGACCCAGCTGCCAGTCTGGTTGCACGGGTAAACACCTGTTGAGGAGGCATCATTGACTTAAGCTCGTCTGAGCAGAAGCCATGAAAGTATTTATAGAAGAGACAAAGGGAGGCCACATTTTGACGATGGGGAACTGGCTGCAGTCGAGTCGCCAGCTCAGTACCTATCACATTACAGACTCTCCTTTGGAGCTTGTCAAGAACACTGAGGAGAACGGCAGGGGCACCTGACCATAAATGGCAGCAGTACTCCATGACTGACGAAACTGTAAAATAAGACATCACTCAATAAATCCCGGGCCTAACTATTAAAACAACAACTTTTAAGCAAAATTCGACTTCATTCATCAACAAAGTCTCCTTCTAGGTTAATACACTAATTCCGACGCTCCTCTAACAATTAGATGCCTTTTTTGTAGAACAATTTGTCTTTTGCCTCAAAATACGCCTCAGTTTCCGATATAACTTCTTCGTTGGATATAAATCTTTTTCCCTTGAGCATTCTTTTGAGGTCTGCAAGCAAACAGTAGTCGGCGATGGAGGCAGTTCTGGAGAATATGGTGGATGTGGAAGCAATTCTAAGTGCAATTCATGTAATTTTGCTATCGTTGCAATCGACTTGTGACACGGTGCGTTGTCTTGGTGAAAAATAACTTTTTCTTCTTCATTTGTGGCAAACATCTTTTGGCGATTTCTTCCTTCAAACGCGCCAATAATGCTATATAATTTTTACTACTGATGGTCCTTCCTTTCTCAAGATAATCGATGACTGAAGTACATTGCGCATTCCAAAATACGGAGGCCAAAACCTTGCTTGCTGATGTTTGCGTCTTTGGTCGCATTGGACGGATTTCACAATGATGCTTGCATCCAGCTGACTGCCGATTTGACTCCGGAGTGGTGAATCCATGGTTCAACCATTGTCACATATTTATGCAAAAACTCCTTTTTGTTGGATTGAAACATTGAAACAGTTTCAAGCAACGCTCTGAATCATCGACGCTTTGTTGTTTTTGATCGAATGTGAGTAAACGCGGCACCCACTTTGAATACAGTTTTCTCATTAAAACTTTTTTATGCAAAATGGTTAATACACTGCCTTTTGATATCTTCAACTCCTCTGCTATCTCACGCAAGTTCAATTTACGATCGGCCAAAACGAGTTTTTTTCCGGGACAACTGCCTATTTTGAGTGACCTGGGGGTTCAGTATCATTTGTGCCTGTACGACCGCGTTTAAAGTCAGCATACCACCTCTTAACCGTTGTTTCCGACGGAGCAAAGTCCGAATAATATTCATCAAGCCATTGCTTTGCTTGAACGGTATTTTTCTTTATCAGAAAGCATTGCTTTATCAACACACAAAATTCAGATTTTTCCATTGTTTTGAAAACTTGCAACAGTAGCTTTACTTAAATAACTGTAATTTGTAAACTAATAATTCGATTGAGCCTAAATTTTGTCACGTGCCATTTGAAGGTTAGTACGTTATGAAAATTATACGGATTTTTATTAGTGGCGCCATCTATATGTCAGACATGGATTTATTGAGCGATGTGTTATTTTCGCAGTAGGTTACCTTTTCTATCTTGACTGGTTGCCAACCAAGGATAAACGTGCCACTCAGTCCTGCTATTCAGTGCATAAGTCGAGAGAGAAAATATGGATTCATAATGCTTACAAGGTATTTGCCCGTAGGTGAATCAAATTCAAAGGCGGCTTTCCAACTTCTTATTCCGAGAAGATAACCGCACAACGCACATTTGAATTATATTGTTGAAGTCATTAGAAAAAACAAAGCTAAACTTTATTCAACATAAAATCAAGGATACATGGCAGAGCGGATAAAAGCGTTGGTACAATCCAGTTACTTGATCTAAAGAGTTACGTGTTCATTGGTGAACAAATAACTTAAAGAGATGAGTTAAAGGGAGATAAGTAAGACACCTGGAAGTGGTATGGCTCATAGAACGAGAACAATATATCCCAGTGATCGAAATAAAGGGTTTGGTTCGAAATTCCATCACCCAAAGAAGGCCGAAGCGTACAATGGTCGAACTGTCGTGAATATGGCAATAAAAATGAGGACAACAAATATTAAATATTATAAAAAATAGAAGGGATTTAAAGTTAAAATAGAAGTAGTTTCGCGCCCAAAACGTTACAATACTGATAATACAGCAATATTTAGCAAGAAGAAATTTTATGTATCATTAACCCTGTGGGTCACCAGAGTCCGCAGGTTTATTCTAACAGTTGTTCTTGTTTAAAAAAGCTTTTACAAAACCCTGCTAATGAACGCGTTGTGCCGTAACCTACTCAAAATAAACAAAACATCCCAGCCGGGGCCGGGTTTGCTTCGAGACATCAAACCTGCTTTTCACATCAGAGCTGTCAGGAAGAGCATAGAGAGGCTCCCTACCATCAAAAGCAACGGCAAAAAAAAAAGCGAAAAATGCATACGCTTCAGTATTAAGTGCTCGTTGTTTGGTGGAAATATCTGCTCTCTGACAGCTGTCCCTCGCTATTAAATACAGGTTTCATGTCAGCTAGCTAAAAACATTGTTTCAGTTGCTGTTTGTTTTGTATTGTTTTGTTTTGCTTATTGCACATATGTACGCAGACATGCACGTGTACTCAAAAGGAAACATGCGTGTAGGAGTAAATTTTCGATTTTATCATAGCCTGGAGCATATACATAGATGGGCACGTTAATATTTAATGCATTCTTGTAAGCGAAAATATATCGGGTTTATATATATAGTGTTTGTTTAATACTTAGTTTTTGGTTCTAATAGGGTTAGACCAGTACACATTTGTATTAAAAAGTGTTCTATCCAATTATATTGTAGAACTTTTGAATATTTTCCATTTTTAAACGAGTTATTTCGCTACCTTGATTTCCACAATGAGTGGTTTCTTCAGGCGATTTTTAATAACTATATATATATATATATATATATATATATATATATATATATATATATATATAACAGCCCTATTTCTTTATCCAGTATATATATATATATATATATATATATATATATATATATATATATATATATACTGGATAAAGAAATAGGGCTGTTCCAACGAGAGAAATTGGTATAGAATAAAAAGTGTGAGAAGCCGTGAACGTTTTCTTTAAAGTGTACATTTATTGTTTTTGTTATTATGCATGTTATGATACATTAAGTGTCCATAATGGTATTTGTGACGCTACACGTGTTTCGAGTCTAAAATTGACTCTCTTCAGGCGAATAAATTTGTGGTTTTACTTATCGAGTTCCTTTTGTTTCTGATGTCCAACTTGTTGTTTTATAAATAAGTAAGTAGAAAAAAATAAGAAACTAAATAAAATCTGTAAAATAAGATAAAATAAATCAAATGTTGACACGTTGAATATATTTACGCTCTTACACCCTGATTGAGCACTCTAGAAGAATGGTAGACTTTGAAAGAACGGTAGCTACTCTGGCATGTACGCATCGCTCATTCAGTAATGAATTAGAGCACTCTGGCTATTGGGTGGGTATAATGATAATATATACGCTAAAATGTCTGCCTTCTTCTACCGAACGCCCCTAGCCCAGAGGTAGAATCGCCGACTGACGCCAGTTCGGTCGGGTTTCAATCCTGGGTTAAAAGCAATCGGAGTCTAGCCGTATTGATGAGCTGTGATACAGCGAAACAGATCTGTCTGCGGATGACTATATATATTATTATTATTATTGGTATTTATAATAAAAACATTTTTCCCCGCTACAGAAGAGCTGTCCTGTTTCTGTACTATCAATAGGACCTCATCAAGCGATTTACAGTTTGCAAGAGTTAGTCATTTATATATATATATATATATATATATAGAGAGAGAGAGAGAGAGAGAGAGAGAATTTAAAAAAAAACAAATATTACCTTATCGAGACAATTATTGTTTGTATAATTGTCCTTTTTAATCTTTCATTGAATTTTCAGTTTCAGCTCTCTCCATAAATTTTCAGTCGGATTGAGATCTGGAGATTGATTTGGCCATTTTAGAACGTCTATTCCATTTTTAACTTAACCATGATTTTTTAATCTTTTCAGTACGTTTAGGATTATTGTCATGTTAAATGTGCCAACTTGATTTCAAGCCCAGCAAATGTGCACACCGAAGTAAGTTTATCTCCAAAATAACCCCATATTCTGCTCCATTCATCCTCCCTTTTATTATTTGAATGTTCCCTGTACCTTGCGCACTAAAAGAACCCCAGATCATGATTGATTCGCCTGAAAATTTTACTTTTGGAAATATTCAGTACCCTTCTTTCGGCGAATATTCAGTACCCTTCTTCCTTCAGGTCTTTATCACAGCATTTTTGCCAAAAAGTTCAATTTTCGTTTCGTCTAATCAAAGTACATTTTCCAAAGTTGCTCGTTGAAAAAATCCAATCATGAAAAACCTGTTTTCGCTTGAGAAGTGATTTTTTCCTTGAAATCCTCGAAAAGATATCATATCGACGAAGTGAATGACTAATTGTATCCGTACTCACTTATGCTCCACTTACTTTTAGTCCTTCCTGAAGTTCTTTAAGCGTAACTTGGTGGTCGTTGCCAAATTTTCTTGCTAATAATCCTGCCGAACGTTCCGTTACTTTTTTGGGACGACCAGAGCTTTTGAGGAAAAATGGAATTACACGTTTTCCAGTGACGAACTATTGTACCCACTATATGGCATATTTAACTGACTAGATATTTTCCTATAACCAACTCTATTTCTATGAAGGTCAACAATACGTTTACGGAGATCTTGATTAATTATTTTGTTTTTCCTCATTTCGTCAATGTTTAAAGGACGGTTGATAGAAAAAGAATGACTCAATATTTCTAATAATTCCTAAAAGTAATTATAAAATTAATCAGAGACGTTCTAAAAATGGCCCCATCTTAATTTGAAACATTCTAGTAAAAATTGAACACTTTTATAAAAAAACAAAACTGTTGTAAATTAAAAAACTGTATTATAAACTTTTCAATTACTAAATATCGGTTTTTCTTCATGGTATATTTTTGGAAAATTTTGAAAAGTCTGATTGTATGATGTGAATACCTAAATATATCTTCTACGAGCAGTAAAAGTTTAATTAATGTAACTGTATTAGAAATACGTAAAACAACATTTTTGTAATGTATTGTAAACTTTTGCGTAGCACTATATATACTATCAGTATAGCGCGGCGTTGCTCGGGCATAATGAAAGCTTTAAAACTAATCCATAGTCCTGGAGCACAGACTCTTTGGACGTTGGCACGAAAGAGTAAAAAGCAATAGGTGTTTCCAGTTAAAACGAAACCGTAGACTGAAAGAAAAATGAATGGATATAAGTCAAATTTTGATTTCCTAATATCGATATCAAATAAGTTTTTTCGTCGTAAACTGAATTTTGAAGGCTAAATAAGTCCTCTGAGTAAATGGTATCGTGGCTGAGACTAAGAACTACAATTATACTCTACTTAAAGCCAAACCCGAAGCAAAAACTAAAAAGGGCTGAAAAAATACAGACATACAGGCAGATAAACAGACACACACACAAACATCTTGCCTTTTATATATATATATATATATATAGATAGATAGATAGATAGATAGATAGATAGATATATATAGATATAGATATATATTGTCGATTTTCTGCACTATTGTAAGAACTGCAACCTTGAAACTTCTGAATATCGTTTCTTATGTTTTTGTCTATGATTGTATGAAATTTGATTAAAATCTGACCACTCCTTCTATAACTCGATTTTTTCGATTATCGATTTTCGACATTTATCGGGGGTAGCTCGACACAAAACTTAGCTAAGAATACTCGCTGACGCTTATAGTGCAACTGTGTAAATTTTCAAGAAAATCGGTTCAGCCGTTTCGGAGTCTATAGATAACGGGGACACACACACACACGGAAAGGAAAATGCAGGACCTTCAACAGAAGGTAGCAGAAGAAATGAGAAGAATGGACCAAGCATAAAGTGAAAGAAAACTGAATGTATGGTCATCAGCAAAAAGTGTAGCCCAATATGCCAGCTACAAGCCGGATAAACTAAAATAAAACAAGCAAAACATTCAAATACCTGGGAAGTGTTTTGACAGAGGATGGAAAGTACGACATAGAGATCCAAAGATGCATTGGCCTGTTGGCCAAAGACGTATTTTAGAAGCTAGCCAGAGTACCGAGAGACAGGAAAATCTCATTAGAAACAAAGTGCTGGATTGCTATGTGATATCTGTCCTTCTGTATAGAAGTGAATGCTGGACGATCTTATCAGTGATGAAGAAGAGGCCTGAGGCAGCAGAAATGTGGTTTTACAGAAGGATGCTGAGGATTCCATGGACGGAGCACGTGTGCAATGATGATGTGTTGGAAAGGATGCAAACGAGAAGTAAACTCATACTAAATATCAGGAAGAGACAAATGAGGTTCCTGAGATACGTAATGAGAAAGGAGGGCCTGGAGAATTTAATACTCACAGGTCGGATAAAGGGAACGAGAGACATGGGAATGCACCACGAGAGCTACTTCTTAGGCCTGAGCCAATAGATGGTGGAGTGGGGATACCAAGAGATACGAAAGAAAAAATATTGAGATCAACAAGAGACAGGGCCAAGTGGAAGTCCATAATCGCTAACGTCCTGAAAGGACACGGCACATGAAAAAGAAGAAAATTTCTCGATATCGGGCACTCTAATTACAAAGGTTGCTTGCCTTAAAAACGTTATCTTGCAGAATTATCTCAATTATTTTATCAACACGCAATCATTCTTATTGTTCACATGTGTTATGTGGGTGGAGAGCCAGGTATTTCAGAACATATATTTAACGAGCTATAACTAGAAGACAACGTAATGTAAATTTTGCGAGAGCATTAATATAACTGCTTCCAATATGACTCGAGAAATGAAACGCATCTCCTTGCCCGCAGCACTAACCGTCAATGACAGCGTATCTGAGATTCTAGAAAATGTCTAGATGAGCACCAATAACGATAGGAATCCACCATGAGTCACAACAAATTCGTACTGTTTATGATGGTCTTGGGGTTGTCAGCATGGAAGCTTATGTTACACTGTTCCACATCTTTGCGCCTGTTCTCCATTATCTGCTCGATTTTATTCTGTTAAGAGACATTTGAACTTATATTATGTTAGAACATAACATATAATATCATACTGTTTTGTCCATATTAATTCTTGCAATTGACCCAAGAGCTCTTACTCCAACCTTAAATTTCCTTTTCTGGGCTAAGAGTTAAGAGATATGTGGGTGTAAATGGAGAGGGGAGGGTTTGTCTTAGCTTGGTACATAAAAGCAGCGAAATTTTCTTGCCGGGTACGTCGTTTCAAATTTTAAAACCGTTAGATTTTTTAGTTTCTACGAACGCCGCATAAAAAGAAACTAAAATAGTTTTACATATTCGTGTTTTTTCTTTTTGTTTTTTCTGATAATGCCTGACGGGACTTTAACTAAGTTAAAAGTTTAATCATACATAAAACTTCTTCTGCGATATATATATATATATATATATATATACTATAGTCATCCGCAGACAGATCTGATTCGCTGTATCACAGCTCATCAGTACGGTTAGACGCCGATTGCTTTTAACTCAGTTGTAAGTTTAAAAATGTATTTTTTGACAGTATTTATTTATTTATATTATTATATATATTTTTAAACTTACAACTTTTTAGTAGTTTTTCCTATATATATATATATATATATATATATATATATATATATATATATATACTGAGTGAATAAGGAACGAAGAAAAGAAAAAATTTTCCAACGTCCAAAACATTAATTTAAAAAGTGCTCGATATATAATATATAGAGCTGTGAATATTTATTATAAATTATATTTCAGAACATGTACAATTTTTTTATATATCCACTACAAATCGTACATTTGTTTCGACATTGAAACTACGATATCTCATCAGGTACCGCCTGATGAGACATTGTAGTTTCAATGTCGAAGCAAATGTACGATTTGTAGCGGATACATAAAAAAATTGTACATGTTCTAAAATATAATTTATGATAAATATATATATATGTGTGTGTGTGTGTGTGTGTGTGTGTGTGTGTGTGTGTGTGTGTGTGTGTGCGTGTTTATATATATACATGTATGTATGTATGAGTCGGTATATTTAGATACATCTGCGTTTCATCAATTTAAACGTCATTTTTAGTGGATACTCATATTTGAGTAGACGCTCTATGTGGTAGTAAATGATCTCTACACCCAGCGCCCCTACCTCCACTGTAATGGAAAGTCCCGCATACTACCATAAAATCTAGGCAAGAATTATCCTTTTGTTCAGTTTGTTCAGTTACAGCAGAATAAAGCTGATTGGAAGTTGAATCTGAGCATCTGTACTCATTACATTCTATTCATTTATTACAGAGTATATTTATTTATTTATTGAACAGTTTATTTATATACCAGCCTGAATATTCGAAAAATCTTATTAAAGAAAAATATTCGCACTTCGGCAAGATTCGGACATGCGCTGAACTGGGCAGAGGAAACCGTTGTTAGAAAAAATGTGCTTTTAACCAACCCGGTCACGAAGAAACTTTGCTGATCAAGCAAGGCTGAATAGTGCTTTTGAACAACGCCCTTCACGTCATACATACTCGAAATTTTCGTATCTGCTTAGTTTCGTATCCTAACGTAAAAAAAAAACAATTTTTAAAGAGGTAATAGATTCGTTTTTAATTTTTTTAACAGCGTAAGTATGAGTATCTGATAAAAATGATGTTTAATGTGATAAAATCTGTAAGATTAATATTCAACGAAAATTCTAAATATTTATTTACCCAACTGATGTGGACCGGTGATGGGACCACGAAATGATAACTCGAAACACGGTGGTATGGTTAACAACATATATTAAGTCAAAAATAAATACAAGAGAACAGAGTGACCATAAGCTTGGCTTACTAGTGACTGACAGACAGACAGACAAACTGTGCTGAGCTGAACTGAAGCCACGAGAGTGATTAACTCTCAGATAATATACTGGTAGGAAGAGTCCATAATTAAGTGGGTAACTGGAGCGAGATGTGACACAAGGTCGGTTTTTAATGTGGTGAGCCCGGACGTGTACGAGTGGCTAAGATACAAAAATGACCCAGTCCGCGCAACCGCTTGTCGTGCTGGCCCCAGTGACGAGCACCTGGTCCACCCTCTGGTGCAATGGGGTGGCACGGCCTAGGGACACAGTTCCTCGGGACCGGGCATCTGACAGTAGGAATTTTCTCAGTTGCATACCTGTCCTCGAACAAAGCTACAACTGAGCTGCTCTCTGTCTTCGAGGACAGAGACGCAACTAAGAGATGATTTAGGGCCCCACCCACCACAAAAAAAGTGGCAGGTAAATTGAAAATTCTTAATATAAGCAAAGAGACATTACTTACTGTTATAAATGTCCCCGAGGTCATCTCATCATCGTCAGATATGTCGTAGGATGGGAAAGATGCAAGAAAATCCACACAAACCTGTTGTGCAAACGTTCTTTTATAAGTAATATTTTTTTTCTCTTTGTGCAGTAGCTTAACTCTTCTGCCGTGTTTATTGGCTTGTAAAGAAGATTAATGGTTAAAATAAAAAAATATTAATGTTTATTGAATTACAGAGAAGATTAACGGTTTAAATTAAATATTAGCTGAAATTAATAACATGAATCTGAAAAAAAAAACAATTCAAGAAGTTATAGGAAGTCAAAAAGTTGGTACATTTTATTGGGACACCATTATACACATACGTTCATACATGATTATCTCACGTTATTTAGAATAGAAAATCTGTCCATCACTTGACACATGCATACCTCTTTACTGACTCGTAAACGTACACATTGACACATGATTTCTCTCAACACATACATTCATAACTGATTCTCTCATTTTATTTAAAAAGAAATTTCGTTCCGTCACTTGACACATGTATGCAATACTTGTTACGTATTTTGAACGGAAATGTATTTCGTCACTGTCATTCACACATACTAATGTTATCGACATAGACACACACTTGGTTTGTCTATGGTTTGGATGCGTTAAACACACATTATTTTCGCTTACATATTTTACATTTATAATAAACATCTAATGTTTTTATTACGCGTTGACACACACACTTAAACAGACAAAAGTTTCTTCTTCTACATTTAATACTCATCCATTGTTTTATCACACTTGACACGTATCTGACCAATGAAACTATACCTCAATCAACATACTGTCTGTTGGATTTTTTAAATCATTCGTTTTTAATAAATCTCTGATGAAGCTTGTTAAAAGGGAAACATCTTAGATTAAAGACACTTTTTCCAACTTGTTTATTCTATTCATCTTGTCGGATTCCGATCCATATATTCAAATTATATATATATATATATATATATATATATATATATATATATATATATACTAGCAGTATAGCCCGGTGTTGCTCGGTGTAATGAAATATATACATATTGTCGATTTTCTGCACTATAGTAAGAACTGCAACATTGAAACTTCTGAATATCGTTTCTTATATGTTTGTCTATGTGTGTATGAAATTTGATTAAAATCTGACCACTCCTTCTATAACCCGATTTTTTCGATTATCGATTTTCGATATTTATCGGGGGTACGTCGACACAAAACCAAGCTAAGAACACTCGCAGACGCTTATAGTACAACTGTGTAAATTTTCAAGAAAATCGGTTCAGCCGTTTCGGAGTCTATAGGTAACGGGGACACACACACACAAACACAGACAAAGTTCCATTTATATATATATATATATATATATATATATATATATATATATATATATATATATATCGGTGACTGGCGTCTGTATACACTGCTTATATACAAGACGTTAAAATTTCACTTCTCTGATGCCATGCGCCGATGGTTTAGGGAGTGGAGATTCCGACTGACACCAAATCGGTCGAGTTTCGATCCCGGCCAGAGGCAAGTGAATATGTCTAGCCACACTGATGATATGTGATACAGCGAGACAGGAAAGCATTCGACAAAATACGACACAAAGAATTGATGGAAATGATAGGCAACCTCGACATTTTCGGCAAAGATATAAGAATAATCAAGAATCTCTACTGGCAGCAAACGGCCTGCATACGGACAGGTAACGACCTCAGTAGATACACAAAGATAGAAAAAGGCGTAAGACAAGGATGTGTCTTTTCACCGGATTTGTTCAACCTATACAGCGAGAATATTTTGAGGACCCTAGATGACACACCAGGATTTATTATTGGAGGACACAACCTGAACAACATAAGATACGCGGACGATACAGTACTGATTGCGGACACGGAAAGGAAACTGCAAGATCTCATACAGAAAGTAGCAGTGGAGAGTGACAAGAAGGGACTACAAATAAACTTTAAGAAAACTGAGTGCATGGTCATCAGCAAAAGATACAACCCAAAATGCCAAATACAGGTGGGGGATAACAGAATCAAACAAGTCCAAGAATTTAAGTACCTAGGAAGTGTTCTAACAGGAGATGGAAAGTGCGACACGGAGATCCGAAGGCGAATTGGCATGGCAAAGGACGCGTTCCAGAAGATGAGCAAGATACTAACACACAGGAAGATCTCAATAGAAACGAAGAAAAGAGTGCTAGACTGCTACGTGATGTCAGTTCTTCAGTACGGCTGTGAATGCTGGACAATATCATCGAAAATGAGGAAAAAACTGGAAGCGGCCGAAATGTGGTTCTACAGAAGGATGCTACGGATATCGTGGACTGAGCATACAAGCAACGACGAAGTGTTAGAAAGAATGGCAACAAAAAGGAAATTGATGCTGAGCATCGGGAAGAGACAACTGAAGTTCCTGGGACATGCAATGAGAAAGGAGAGCCTGGAGAACCTGATACTGACTGGTCAGATAGAAGGAAGGAGAGACAGAGGAAGGCAGCGGATAACATATCTGCAGAGTCTGATCAGGTGGATGACGGAACGGGGGTTGCCAGGAGCAACAGGAGCAAACATACTAAGAGCCACAAGGGATAGGGAGACGTGGAGATCCATGATCGCCTACGTCCTGAAGGGACAGGGCACATAGAAGAAGAAGAATATATATATATATATATGCTGTTGTCTAATTATTATAGACATATATTATTTAGTGTTCTGATTTACATGTTTTTCTTTCACATGCTGTTAATCAGAATTAATTGGAGGTTCTTTCAATTGTCTTATCTTCCAGTGCCATTTTCCGTACAGAGTGCGATGAATAAATTGTCATTTAAATTACGCGAAAATGAGAATAAATAACACCAACATCTCATTTTGAAGAGATATACAAGGTGTCCATAAAGTCCGTGTACACTTTAAAAGTTTTATAACATTATTTGTATTTGTGATATAAATTATCTCTAAAAAATGTTATAAAGTTTAATGTACCTAGTTTTAAGGATAGTTATTGAATAATTCTTTACCACAAAATTTGCAACAATTTTAGAAAAGTAAACAGATAGATCGGAAGGGTTGGACCATTTTATTGGCCTCCATGTTTGCCAGAGTTGACTCCAGTAAATTATTTATGGGAACATGTGAAAACAATTGTGTATTCAACCAAACCTACTTCATTAAAAAATTTGAAATCTAAAATAACTGATGCTAGTTCAGGCATTACTGCAAATCAGTTGGCAAATGTTTTCCGTGAACTGTAAAATCCTATTACCCTTTGTATTGCTAATGATGGAGAACATGTGAAAACTTAAATAAAATTTCAATAAAACCTTCAAAAATATAGATTTACTACTTTCTAATCCTTTTTACAAATTATTTCTATCTCAAACACAAAGTTATAAATCTTTTAAAGTGCACACGAACCTAATAGACGACCTGCATTTACCACAATCCCACAAAATATTTTCAAACAATAAAGAGTAAATTTATTCAATAAAATCGCCTTTGGCTTAAACCACAGTCTCCAGACGACTTCTGAATCACCTGCATCTCTTCAGGAAGATCTCCTTGTTAAGTTGGTGAATGCTGCCATAATCCTTGCCTTCAGTATATCTTTGGTGTTATAAGGAGTTTTGTTGATCTCTCGCTCAATTGTGACCCACACATAATAATCAAGGGGATTGAAGTCTGGGGAGTTAGGTAGCCAGATGTAAGGGCTGATTTGGTCACAGAAATTGTCTGACAGCCATGACTGGGTTCTCCTGCTTGTGTGGCATAGTGCAGAGTCTTGTTGCCAGACATAGAGTTTTTTCAGAAGCCACTCTCTTGGCTCAGGGCAGCGCTATCTCCTCAAGGCAATTCATGCAGCATTCTATATTGAGTCAGCGGCCCAGTGGGAAGATGAATGAAGTTATAATGTCGCCATCACTAGGGATGTTCATAATCCGCATCAGACACATCCAACTCTTTCGGAATTCTCTAGTGTCTTCAAATTTAACACCCAGACATTCTGAAATCTTCGCATTGGAACTTCTGGGGCGACTGCCGTTTCCAATTTTCTGGTGGACTGAATTTCGTCATGGTGCTCTTTTTCTCCCAGACGGTACCCAACTGACCCTACTGTGCCGTTGACAATATATTAGGTTGTCTCAAAAGTTCGTAAGCACTTGCATAATGGGGCTATCTGGTCCAGCACAATCGAGACAAGCGATGGGTTCAGAAATGGCAAGAGACACCGTCGATTCCAAAACAAGATCAACAAGATCAAGAAAGTCATGTTGTTCGCTTGGTGGAACTTTGAAGGAATCGTGCATTTTGAGTTGGTTCCGAATGGTCGTGCCATCAGTGCCAAACTTTACTGTCAGCAACTTGAGCGGGTCTATGAAAAGATGAAGCAAAAGTACCCGGCTCTGATCAACCGAAAGCGCGCTTTGATGCAGCAGGACAAAGACAAGTTTGAAGAGCTGGACGGCGTTGAGGTTCTGCCACATCCATCCCACAGTGTGTGCTCCATCAGATTACGGCCTTTTCCGCTCAATGCAACGCCGATTCGACTCGTTTGATGAAGTCGAGGAAGCGTGTCAAGAATTCTTTGATTCGAAGCCGGCTGAATGGTACTTTGACCACATCCGAAAGCTTGCAGATCGATAGCAGAAAGTCTTGGAAAATGATGGTCTTTATTTTGAGCAATAATCTTTGTTGTTTTTGCTAGTAAAATTTCAATTTTTCGAACGTGTTTACGAACTTTTGGGACAACCTAATAAAAAAGAATGCGCATATGTGAAGTTAAAAATATAAAATGGCGACAATTACAAATCGTACCGTGTATTTATTGTGACATAATTCCCCAACTGTTTAGTCAGTACATTCATTGAATGTTCCCACCGGAGTTTGATAACATTGCATATATTTCTTTGGATTTTATTAAGAATCTCTAAATACATAAGATGGGAGGAACACCAAACCAGACGTGTCAGCAATATTCAAAGTATGGTAAATGCTAGACATATGAATATGTATGATAGATTCTAGCCAGAAAGATTGTCTAGCGCGACACAGGGGACCAACCTTCCTAACAGCACACCTAGCAAGTGATTCAATATAATTTTGCACTTCTTGTCAATGGGAAACATTAATCAAAGAAAAGCCGTAATGAGTCAATCTTCTCGAATTTCTTCTATGCCTAAATATATTATCCTTGTATCCCTCTACTTTGAGTTACTCTCAAGCCTTTCAGTCGTTGAAAATTTGTGTACGAGGGTTAAGTGACAAATCTTGTTATATTTTTTGTGCATATTTGGGTGGACGAGTGTGAGTTTTTGTGAATTCGTGTATATGTGTGTGCGTGTAGTGTACCAATGTAGTACAGGGTCGAGCACCAGGTAAAAAAACTCATCAGAGCAGTTGCTATGAAAATATTTTTAGAAAAGACAGAGGGAAGCCACGACACCTTGATAAGAAAGTGACTGAAGTCGAGATGGCATGTCAGGATCGATTAGATTGTAGATTCTTCTTTGGATTTCGTCGAGAACCTCAAGATAAATAACAGGAGCACCTGACCAGATATGGCAACAGTATTCAATGCACAGACGAATAGTACATATATAAATGTGTAAAATGGATTCTGCAGGAAAAGACTTCCAGGCCCAACACAATGACCCAACTTCCTAGCAGTAGATGCAGTTATAGATTCGATGTAGTCGTTTCATTTGAGGTCGATTGAGAAAATAAGGCCAAGGAAGCACAGTGTGTTGCCCTCATCCTGATGGTAAGCAGGAAAGTTTTTATCTGGTGGTTTAAGGAGAGCAGATTCGTTTCAAAGGTATTAAAATTTACGAGCTATTTTCTACCCAATTCAATCACAGACTGGGGGTTTAGAAGCAGCCAGGTATACTTTGTTAATCTTGGCAGATTTCCTATTGAGACGGGAGTAAATGGCATCTATACAGATGACTGCTTGGGAACTGATGACATCATGAATATCATTGATGAAGATCAGAAAAGGCGTAGAAGCTAGGATAGAGCCGTAAGCGACGCCCGCGTTCGTATAAAAGGTTCCAGATGTTTGCCCGTTCAAAACGGCCTTCATTTCACGATTTAATAAGAACAACTGGATTAAATCAAACAACCGTCCAGAAATACTGCAACATTGAAGCTTGCACAGAAGTTCAGCATGCCAAAACCTGTCAAATGATTTCGAGATATCAAGAGCAACAGCTCCAGCCGTTCTTATCAAGAGCCTGGTATATACATTTAGTGATGGTCGTTAGCATATCAGAGGTAGATCTGATGAAGCGTATAGATAAAGGTTAACATTGTATTGATTGAGGAAACATCCTATGGAGAATCGGGTCCACAATGTAACAGTAAACTTCCTCCGTACCAATAAAATATGAAGGGAATGAGGATGAGCCGACCCTGTTTACGTATCATGACGGGTTATGCGATAGTCTAGACTAGTGAGACTAAGGAATGCTTGTTCGTCTGAACATCTCTCTTGAAAATAGTAATAAAATCGTGAGAGGCTAGCAACGTTTCGTCTGAGTGGAAAAGGGTTGTAGGGTTGAAAATAATACTTTTGGGAATATTATGTGACTCCATTTTCTGATTTAGCACCTACATTTCTACCACGACGCTGTAACGTGAGCTAAACACAGATTTTCACAGCTGCAGTTACCGAAGCCAAAATGGGTTCATAGAAGGAAGCACACCTGCTCTGGGATATGAACCATTTTTTCGCTCAGCCGTTTGTACTGCAAATCTTACGGAAAATGTCGATTTATCACTGACTTGCCTGGACTTGTCTATGCTTGCCTGAGCCATATAAATATCATATTATATTATATTATATACGTACCTGTGTTTATGGGGAGAGAAGGAGAGGAGGCTCTGAGGAATCATTTGTTGAGGTGGAGTTTAGCAGGTTTAACAAGGGCAACGCTACCGAAAATTAACTTTCTAATTAGACTATTATTCTCAGAGCAGATGATTATTAGCTTAGCAAATGAATAAGATCTACAAACAATAATCTCTTGAAATAAAAAAAATATTATTCATTGCGAGAGCAAATAAGATACTTCTCTAATCGAGCAATTAATAACACAGTAATAACACACACACACACACACACACACACACACACACACACACACACACACACATATATATATATATATATATATATATATATATATATATTCAGAAATTATAACATGGATATGTTACAATATCACTACAAAAGTTGCTATTTTGTTTTGACACTTCTTGTGTCTTGTCCAATGATGTGGTTTGACAAGACACAAGAAGTGTCGAAACAAAATAGCTACTTTTGTAGTGGTATTGTAACATATCCATGTTATAATTTATGAATAAATATTATCCGCTCTACTTTGTATTGAGCACTTTTTTAAAAATAGTGTTTCTTTGAACAAGGAATATTATTCCACCCATACTTGTATATATATATATATAGTCATCCGCAGATAGATCTGTTTCGCTGTATCACAGTTCATCAGTACGGTTAGACTCCGATTGCTTTATATATATATATATATATATATATATATATATATATATATATGAAAAAGACCAACAGGTTGTGGAATCCCGAGTCCTCCAATATTTACTTTTTTTAAAAAGGTGCTCATTACAACATAAATCGTAGAGCATAATATAATTAAATTTTTTTTATTTAAAATTAATTTAATTTACATTGCGACTCGAAAATTTTTCTGTTTCAAGATTTATCTCGTTATTTCCTGATGACGAGATAAAAATCGAAACAGAAATTTACGAATCGCAATGTAAATTAAATTAATTCTAAATAAAAACAAATTTAATTATATATATATATATATATATATATATAGGATGCGATGGGTTAGTTGTGACCATTTTATATTTATAATTTTGCGCATGCAAGTTGTTTGATTTTGTCGGCCACACTATAGTAGCGTTATTTGGGCACCGTCTCCGGCAGAAATTTGGAAATGACACGATGTACTGCTTGGCATTCGCACCGGAAGCTCTAATACGAAAACTTCAGACTATTTAGGTGTCAAACTTTGGGACAGTGCTGAGAATTCCAAAAGTCTTGGAGTGTAATGGTTATTACGAAGGTGTTTGTAGTGATCACTGATGATGGCGACGTTATACCTTCATTCATCTTACCAATGGGTCACTGACTCAACACGGAAGACTACATCAAGTGTTTTGAGGAGATAGTACTGCCCTTGGTCAAGAGGGTGACTGCTGGAAGATCCCATGTCGGGTAATATGACTCAACACAATGCTACACAAGCAGGAAAAACAAATCATGGCTGTCAGACAATTTCAGCATCCACGTCACTACTTACATCTGACCACCTAACACTCCAGACCGCCACACTCTAAACTATTATGTGTCGGGTGAAGTTGAGAGAGAGAGAGACCAATAAAGCTCTTTGTAAGCAAAGATGAAATGAAGGATAATGGCAGCATTCACAAACTTGAACAAGAAAACTTTCCCGAAGAGAAACAGAAGATTGCAAAGTCGTTTAAAGGTCTTGATTGAAACCAATGGTGATTTTATTAAATAAGTTTACTCTTTAGTATTTCAAGACATTTTTGTAACATTTTGGTAAATATATCTCTTAAAATGAGAAGAATGAATTACATTTAATTTTGTTTAATTTAAACGACAATCTAAATCAATCTCTCTCTCTCTCTCTCTCTCTATATATATATATATATATATATATATATATATATAGGGCGCGATGGATAAGTTGTCGCTTAAATTAAGAAAAAAGGGAAAATTTTTCAGTCATTATATTATTCGGTTCTTTTGTTTTGATTGTGCATTGAGACCCTTTTTTATTACCGCCTGCTGGTCTAACCAGCACCTCTTTCACTGGTATATATATATGGGCGGATGTGCGTTGTGGTGCGGTGGATGTCGGCTTGGAAAGGGAAATCGGTGAGCCGAGTTCCAATTCCAGTCGAACACTCTGCTTTTACTTGCGCTCTGGTACCCTTGGGAAAGGTATTAATCGGTCCCTTCCCTCCAGTTAAAGGTGAAATAACTGAGGTCTGTTCATGCGATCCGTGGCGAACTTCTGCACCGATTGTTTGTTATCAACGGTTCCCAAAAATGTGGATGGTGCTACACAAGCCTTCACCACTCTAAACAATTCTTTGTGTGGTAGTCGGAGTTAGACACACAGAAGTCAAAATCGATGGGAAAGTCCATAACATATATATATATATATATATATATATATATGTTCAATATTTTACATTAGGGGAATAGCCATTTCTACAGGCTCTTAGGGCCTCCTTTCTCAACCCTGGCAGGACGTATAATATAGAAATTCTAGAGTGACCGAAAATAAAGGTTTGTTTAAAAAAGGAAAGAGGTAGAGATAGGGGAGGGAGGCAGAAATATGGAAGAGAGCGATTAGTAGCAGTAGCTTTGTTGCTAGGAATGGAGGAAAAGCAGCTTCCTTGATGGATCAAGGGTAGGTGGTAGGAATAAACTTTATCACGTGTATAAAATTAAATTCTAACCAGACTAAAAGGTCAAAAATTAATATAATGATTAAATGGGAAGGAAGGGATTTAGTTAATACCCTATAAGGGGAAAATTAAATCTACTTCTATGACGACACTTGTTAACCAACTCGTTCCTCTGAATTAAAAGTAAATTTTGATTATGGTATTTTAATATCCTAATTTTCCTACTAAGCACAGATTTCATTTCTCACTCAAACTTGTGGAAGTACGTGCTGAGCTTATTAATTTCTAATCTATTTGTGATTTCAGACCTTCTTTCAGCTCCCAATACTTTCGGGGAAGGGATGTTTGAAATTTTAGTTTTGGGTTGGTAAAAGAGTGCCTATGAGAATAAAATTCTTGTTTCCGAACCCCCGCCGATATTCTAATCTATACATTATAATTTTTCATGTTTTCTTTGTGGGAAAAGGTAGCTTGGTAGATCACATTTTTAGATCTACAGTTAACTTCAGCCGGACAATTTTCCTTGGATCTGCAATCGCACTAGGGTACAATACCAGATTTAATATTGGTTCCATAGAAATTCCTTAATCTACATATATATGTGTGTGTGCTTGTATTTATGTATTAATCATGATATATATATATATATATATATATATATATATATATATATATATATATATTAATCATGATTAAGCCTCATTTTAAAATGTTCGAAGTTGTTTCCTAATACATGCTTTTTTGTAATAAATATATTAAATAAATTTGATTTCTCCATCCTTCAATTTGCTTAAGCGTCTCTTGTTCTTGATTTTTTTTAATCGTAGTAACGGTTTCTGACGGGATGTGCGTTGTGGTGCGGTGGATATCGACTCGGAACGACAAATCGGTGGAGTCGGGTTTGAATTCCAGTTAAATTCCTTGCATTCACTTATGCACAAATACCCTTGGAAAATATATTAATCCGTCTCTTCCTTCTAGTTATGGGTTAAATAATAGGACAGTTTGGGTTCTATAGCCTTCAATCGGCCGATTCAATGCGCTTTGTTATTTAATACAGTTACAATGAACATATTAATTGCAAAGAAGTTACATTCAACCGTGGTCCGGAAAATACATACACGAACATACGCATATTTGTGAACACATACAAACACGAACATATGTGTTGTGTGTGTGTCCGAGAGACAGAGAGAGAGAGAAAAAGAAAGACCGACAAGAAAAAAAAGCAAAGTAAATTGACGTCTCTCTCTCTTTCTCTCTCTCTCTCCCTCCCCCCCTTTCTCTCTCTCTCTCAATCCGAGTGGCACTTGCATTATTAGAACTACAACCTAATCTCCGGGTGGTGATCACGCACCCATATCTGGAGTCAAATTTCTAGCACCAGAAGTCAACTACCCTTTCACAATCGTGTAACGGAGATTTACAATGTCATTCTCTTTACAATTTGCAACATTATTCTCTTGGGGGTGAACATAGTGTCACTTTTTGGACCTCCGTTCCACCTCCTCAATGTATTTGACACTTTGACACCAGTTAAAATATCCAAGGTCATTTTCAAACTTTTGTTTGTTTGTTTTTTGTCCTTTTTTTTTTTTGTTTTTTGTTTTTTTGTTTTGCTTTTTGTTTGTTTTTCTTTGTTTCTGTTCTTCGTTTTTGGGACAAGTGGTTTGCCATTACGTAACTACAATCTATGCTCTAAAATTGAAGAATTAAATGTGTGTTCGAATCTTCTCAAGGTTTTGCTTTCGTTTTTATGAGTAAATTTTGGTTTGTGGATATGCTGATCGCGAAAAGTAGAATCGGCGAACCATTTTGTGTTTACTTTTGTGTCCTTGTGAAAATCATGAATCTATCTCTTCTTTCCATCCCACACCCCACATTATGGATAAACTAGCAATGCAGTTTGTTAGAAGAAAAACTTCTTAAAATCATATAGAAGGCTACTGGTAATAATTCCAGCATATTCCTCAATAACAACCATTGAAAAACGCATTTTACAGATACCCAAGAAAAGGTAACAGTGGAGAGCTGTGATCGCCTTCTTCGTGAAAGAAAATGATACTTAAGGAAGATAAAACTTTAAAATCCCAATTATATAAAGACATTGGCGGAGGTAAGATTTTATAAAAGAAATAATATTTCAAGCACATCAAAAGGCATCTGCAATATGAAATCGAGGTAATAAAAGTCTATGAAGCACACAGATAACGTATCAAAAATAGTGAGTTCACTTTAAAGCGGAGTTTAAAACCCACTTTTTGAAGCAAAAAGTTGCAAGTTGACCTATTCCTATGGAGTACAACCAGAATTGGTTTTTATCCAAAGTGTTTAAGAACTCTTCGTGAGAATCGTCCGCATCGAAGAGGTGCTACCGAATTGTAAAAGACGGGGTTGCTGTTGATCATCACTTTGTGATGAAAGAAGTTACGGCTTGTTGCTGACGAAGATGAAAACTTTCAGGGGAGACGAATTCGTCATTTTCAAAAATGAATTGAAACATCTGAATATTTATAAAGATGTTTATTTTCCATCATATAAAAATATAGCTTAGAGAATTGTTAGACATATATTCTTAAGCAAAGAACAGCAAAACTCACAACTCACAGATAGTTAAAAAAAAAAAATGAAAGAAAACATTCATGTGCTTCGTGTAGGCGTAAGTGTGTGTGTGTGTGTGTGTGTGTGTGTGTGTGTGTGTGTGTGTGTGTGTGTGTTGTTTTTGTTGTTGTTGTTGTTGTTGGGTTAAATTTAAGTAGTCGGCTACCCTTAGAGTGAATCCCCAAAGAGGCAGAGTCCCGTTTTTATCGCTTTATATCTTAGAGCAAAATGAGAGCGAGAAGAGTTATGTCCCTTCCCTATATAGTCACAATATAATTCTACCTACCAGCGCTAAAATCCATCCATTGGCGGACAAGGTGTGGAAATTGCCATAGGTCATTTGGTTACAGAACCTATACATATGATAAGAATCTTAAACGGCCCTTTCCAGCAGGATGTGCAAAATCAAACATAGCACAAGAAAAAAATGAAATAAAATGTTTGGTAAACTTAAACTGTATTTGCCTAAAAACAACTTCTGGTTATCAGCCTTCTCTCTGCAGTTATGAGTTTTATCAATTGAAATCCGCGAACTCGGGGAAACGCGAAAAACAATCTTACTTTGAGATATGAAAAATATTTACCTGTAACCGAAAGAATTATTGTTATAATTTTAGTATTCCGGCTTTAATGAATAATAAATTTTAAATGCAAAATATCTTTACTAATACTTGCTTTCGAGTGAACACAATACGACGCTGATTAAACGCCGTTTACTGCTGGTATAGGTGCTGTCATGGGATCAACTGGACAAGATGGCATGATATTGAAAGAGACTCGAAACGATGAATGCTCCAAATATTAACATCACAAATAACACAGTCCCGCCCAATTTTTATATGAATAGAGATTCTGTGTAAATTGCTGTGATAATGATTGATATGACGCACTCCCGCCCATTTTGATATGAATAGAGAGAATCTGTGTAAAGTGCTGTGATAATAATTGAAACATCTTGCGTTTGACACTCGATGCTTCCTAGAGCCTCAAAACCCACTCAACACAGTTGTGTGGGTTGTTCCATTAGCTTCACAAATAAAAGTCGATCTTTATACGAGGAATATATAATGTTTTCTCGGCCAAAAATCAATGATCAACTTTTTCTTTGAATTGGTTTATTCGGGTTGAAATACGGCTATCCGTTAAAATTAACATAAATAAGAAAATATGATTAGGGTTATTTAACTTTTAATTACCGGTCTTTAAAATAGATATTTTTTTTAAACTGCCAAAACTAACTGAAGGGCCTCCAGCAACTTTGAAAATTAGGAATAGATTATGAACCCGCAATACCAAAAATATACGATATTCTTTAACGTTTTCAAAAATGTTTAATTCATTTTGAAATTTTAAAGAGATTTACTAAGTTTTTCTTCGTACAGAACAACAGAGAAAATGCATTTTAGGAAGCTGTGCTGACTTTCTGTATAAAAGGGCCTTCTTCACAATGTACAAAATGATCATTCGAACTCCTGGATCTTCTTTAGGTTTTTTTAACACCAACACTTGCTGAAAGCTTTTCTAATTAAATAATATCATAGTATTATTATTTTTTTTTTTGTTATTATTATTTTATTTTGCGATTCGGAGCAGACTTTTGAGAAATGAATAATAGTTTTAAAAAAAACATTGATGTCCATTCTCCAAGGTGTCCTGTTTTTAACTAATAAAAATATTTACTACTAAAAATTTAATTTCTCGAAATTTCATGAAATTAAAAAAGTGAGAAGTGGGGTAAAATATATAAAAAAAAAATTTCACCAAGATTTACTTTTTTAAATTTCAAAAATAGTTTCATTCATTTGTGAATAAATTCTGAAAGTTTCATTATAATCCAACAATTATTTTATTTTAACGATAAAACATTGTTTTTTATTAAACTTGGAGACTTTTTGCTATGCTAATTTTCAGTGAAAAAGTAGAGGTGCCTATTTTATGGCCCACCAATATTTTCAAGGTTTTTAATGCCATATTATGTCATAGAATAGAAAAGTAGACCAATTTGGTTTGAAAGATAGTCTTGTATCGTGGAATGAAGAGATACACCGAGAAATGTAGCTACACTACTTTATTAACAGAGTGGTACAAGCAAGATGTATATACAATATTTACAGTCACTTGCAGTAGTAGGTGTAACTTCCCGAAGTCCGTGATAATGACAACACCCCCAACCCAGTGCTAAGCACACATTGTCTTTTATACATCCGGGCGACCGGATGCCACATGTTACGAGCCACGACACAACAGATAGTCAAAAAGGTAGACACTAATTTTGTTCGTTGGTTTTAAGAGATTCAAAAATGTAGACATGTTCGGATTCATCACTACGAAATTTATATTCACTTGATAAAAACCTATTATACATGCATGTTGTACTAAAACTATTTGCTTTAATTACAGACCACTAACAATTCCGTTTTATTTTCAACACATTTTTATCATAAAATTTCTTAAAATTTTTTTTTTAATCATTTCACCCCGAGCAAGGCGGAAACGCCACTGATGTGCAGGGGGTTACATAAATGTAAAAAGATTAATTAGAAAAGAGTGAAGAGTACAAACTAGTTAGAAAGGAACAATAGAAAGCTGAGAAAGCAGGTGCGATGACAGATACATAGGTGGAGAGAAAGGGAAGGTTATACAGGGGTGGGAAGAGAGCTAAAGTCCAGTGGTTAGTAGATGAGTATTGACTTTGCATTTAAATTTCTTGAGGTTGTAGCCGTCAGGAAAGCAGGAATACGGGGTCGAGTTCCACAGGCGGGAAGTGCGGCATTTCTATAATAAAATTTATCTTTTATCTTTGTACTTGATTTGAAATAAAATATTTTTATTCTATTAATAACACTAGTCTTATTTCTTGACTACTGATAAACTTTCTTCCTGATCTCTATTACATGCCATTAAAACAATGTATTGAAACTTTAGACAAATTAGAAGTCAAAATTATAAAATACGAGAATTAATCAGATTTTAATTTGTGAGCACAGAAAAAGGACAAAAACTGTGCCTGAAGACAAACCAGAAGTCCAAACTTTTTATTCCGTGTTCAAATGCAGGCATCGATAAAATAGAGCTGCGCTTAATTTTTCAATTTTTTTTTTTTTCTTTGTCTCTGTCGCCATTGACATACCTCGGTAAAAGGGTAATTGTTAGCGAGTCTAGTTTGGCACGTCGATACTAATGAGTACGAATCTCATCAATTTCTTCATGCAAAAATTCGATATTATTAATTCCACACACACACACACACACACACACATATATAATTCCATATTAATAAACCGAAATATATATATATATATATGTGTGTGTGTGTGTGTGTAGAGAGAGAGAGAGAGAGAGAGAGAGAGAGAGAGAGAGACAAGCAAAGTCCGTGATAATGACAACACCCCCAACCCAGTGCTAAGCACACATTGTCTTTTATACAAAAGAACTCCTATGAACTTCCCGTTAATTCTTATTAATATAGGAGGGAGAGTCCATTATTTGAGGAATTGGTGTGTTTCCCCATAAGACTTAATATGTTCATTAGTTTCTTAAATTCATGACAAGAATTTCCACCATTCTCTGTCATATAAATGATTATATATTGCATCACAGTTCCTCAGTCGTTTTTCTTTCTTTCTTTCTTTCCCTCTTTCTTTCTTTTTGTTACAAGGAATATTTCCTCTCTCTCTCTCTCTCTCTCTCTCTCTCTCTCTCTCTCTCTCTCTCTCTCTCTCTCTCTCTAAATACGCTGCTTATTTTCTGAAATGCGGGAAATTATTTTCCAGCATTCACCGCCATATATTACATCACAGTTCCTCAGTCGTTTTTCTTTCTTTCTTTCTTTTCCTCTTTCTTTCTTTTTTTTTTTTAATCATATCACCCCGAGCAAGGCGGTAACGCCACTGATGTGCAAGGGGCTACGTAAGAATGAAAAGATTGGAAAAGTGAAAGCCGGAAACCACATCCTAAACAGGGAACAAGGGATGAGCCTCTACACCTGTTCAATAGACGTGGGTGGAGTGTGAACCGGGCGATAGTTTAGTCTATCTACTCCAATTGAAAAAAAATGTTACAAGGAATATTTCCTCTCTCTCTCTCTCTCTCTCTCTCTCTCTCTCTCTCTCTCTCTCTCTCTCTCACTCTCTCTTATTTTCTGAAATGCTGGAAATTATTTTCCAGAATTCACCGCCATATACTACGTCACACTTCACTCTTTTCTTTGTTTCTAACCAATTTTTTTAAACTCCTTATACGTTTCTTAGTTTCTAGTTTCGCAGTTTCTTCCAATTTCTGTTTCACATTTTCTTACAAATTCTTGCTACTTTATTTTTAGTAGTAAGTTTTTTCAATTTCGAAATTCCTGCATGATTCACATACAAACTTACAGAATTGTTTTTACTCTTCCTCCCCGTTTTCTAAATACAGCGGCAACTTAATTGTTTCTTGAGTATAAAACTAGACATTAGTAATTAATTTCTCGTTGATGTCCAAATTTGCACTGTCTAAAACACACTGGCAGTGAGACTAGTCAAAAGGATTTATATACATACACGTTCATAGTATGAAAGTTTTAATAGCTATGGCTATCGTTTGTCAAATAATTTAAAGTGAGAATGTGCCTAATGAAAGAAAAATGGTTTAACAGAAAAGAGTGTAAAGAGTGTTTAAGCGAAATTAACCGACGTCGAGAGAATAAAAGATAATGAAAGAGAAAGAATTGGAAGAAGGAGAATGAAAACTTGGAGGAAGTTGTTTTTGGTGGGGAAGCTGAAACATGCCAATGATGACATCGGTACACACATCCGCGAAAAGGCGTTACATGGCAAAAAGTACTGAGATAGCACTACCGGCTGTTGTTAGTCTGTGGACGCTGCGTCTAGATAAGGTGCAGGGTGTGGAAAGTGTTGCGAGAGATTACAGGGCACACTGAGAGCCCATATTCAGGGGGAAAAAAGGGAGTTGGTAGGGCTAAAGAAACGGAGGGGTAAAGGATTCGGAATTATCCGGTGAGTCTGAGAGTTATGGTGTAGGGCGACGAGACACGACGAGGAACACCTGGAAACTAAAAAGGAAAAAATGGGAGGGAGGAGAAGCAAGGAGAAATAAAAAGACGAAGTGAAGGGCAGGTTGATGCCCCCACGCCCACTTCCCATTTTTCTGCCTTTTCCTCCCAACCCACACGCAAAGGTCAATCATGAAATTTGAGAACTGTGAGAATTGCCAACAAACAGCTGGTCAAAGTCGAAGTCAAAATTAAGATTTTGTTTTTAAGTAAAAGAAGAAAGTAGGGAAAAATTGACAGTAAGATGAAGGGAAGGAGAGAGTGAATATGAAAGAACGGGTAAAAGTAAAAGATAGATAAAAAAAAAATAGGTTGTCAAAATAAGGGAGGAAAGAAATAATCTGAATAAAAGACAAAGTAATCGTGGAAATAGTTACGAGTAATCTCGGGTTCCAAATAAAAAAGAACTTAACAATTTTCACCCTACACAAGGTCCAAGTGTTACTCAAGGTAGGCTGTTACCGAAGGAGCTTATCACGATTATAAGAGACGCAATATATGTAAATATGTCGGAAGAGGTAAGATTATATTGTTCGGGAAAGCATCCTCTCGGGAGTCGATTCCATTAAGTAGCAGTTCTTGGGAAGAAACTTTTTAATGCAACTTACTTTTTACTAATGAAATACAAAGAGTGAGTGTGCGAGTCGTGACGGGTCTTATACGTGAAGGTTAGAGTTGATGGAACTCAGGAATGTAACTCGTTAGAACATTTTCCATTGAAGCTAGAAGCTAGTACCGTTTCGTCTGTGGGAAAGGGGTTGTAAAGTGGAAAATAATTAATTACCCACAAGGTCACGAAGATGACTTTAGATCCTATCAAAACTGGAAAGGGAAGACTGAGCAGCTCCAGCCCAGATGTGAAACCTGATAAAATATATAACAATAGGTTGGGGAAAATCTTTCATTCAGAAAGTTAGTTCATCACAATCTTGCTTTTTTTCTAATCTTTAATTATGACTTTTTTTTTTTTTTACAGTAAGGTCCAATCTTTACAAAGTTCGCGGGGTGGGTACTCGAGGTAGACTATTACGTTAAGAGGCAACTAATGAGGGTAGAAGTGGAAGACAGCAGTTAACTCTAGACTTGAACCGGTTAAGATTGTAATGATCGAAAAAACGTCTTGGGAATCGGTTCCACATAGCAATGGTTCGCGGGAAGAATCTGTTAGAATATGTTACTTCTCACTAATGGAATACGGGGGAAATATGGCTGCATTGCTACTATGTAAGTAGCAGGGCGTATCTTTGCCGTGAAGGTTTTAATTAATGTGACCAGTCAATGTAGTTCGACCGAGCACTTTCCGTGGAAGTAGCGATAGATCAGTGAAAAGCTTGCTGAATCCCGCCTGTAGGGGAGAGGCTGGAGGGTGGAGAATAATTCATCACCCACCAGGATTCAGAGACGATTTTAGACTCTGTCAAAGCTGGAGAATGAGGTCTGTGTAGCTCCCGCTTAAACATGACAACACTAATGGATATATGATATAAAATAGGAATCTAATAAACGGGCGGATGGTTAATAAATGGGTTAACTGGAAAACGATTAAAAATCAAATCTTTCAGCGGTCTGGATAAAGTGGGTTACTGAATAAAGGAAAGTTATTTTACAAAAAAAAACATGTCAAGACAAAGAAAAATGTCCTCTGTAACATAATGGTCACTATCCGCACAGAAGATGGAAAGGGCTCACGGAGAAGGACGCGAAAAGGAAGACATCCGTTATACTAATCACCTACGCTTCATTTATAGCAGTCGGTTACAGCCAGAGAATAAAATCTGCCTACTGCTTCAAATGTCTCATGGTTTTAATTCGTGAGTGACGACCTGACGAAATCTTTATTTTTAAACCACAAGCTGCACCCTGAAAACGAACTTGTCTGAGTTGCAATGTTACACAAGCAAATAGTCTGCAGCAAGATTTGTATGAGTCAAACTGCAATTCTCTCAGTGATTCTTGCGATCTCTAACGGAATAATTTGTGACATTACAGATCTACCAGCAGCCTGCACAATACCCAAGGAGGTACTATAGTCACATTCAATCTCCTTCGCCCAGGAACTCATCTGACTAATCAGGTGACACGGCACCAGTCTTCCGCAGTTCAAAGGCGATGCTTCTGGCCCCGTCAAAAATATCCATATTGGTATGTCAATAAAATAAGCTTGTTGGTCCACAGCATAAAAACCTCATGGAATAAAGCGTACACTGTTCGTACATAGTGCGTTGACTGATGAGTTAAACGGCATTGGCGTTCACTTATGATGTGTTTTGATGCAATGTTTGATGGTCACTATAATTTTGAAATTTTTTATAATTACCAGTAGGTTTTCACGTGCTGTTGATCGTGTAATTCATATAATTTTGGTATACCTTTTCTACTACTGCATAAAAAAAAACAAGAGTATTTGCTACCTTTTCTCCGACAATTTTTCCACTGCCAAAGGGTGCTAAATCGTTTCCTCGTTTCATGGCTGCTACAGCTACATTTATAGATATAATTTTTTAATGAGTTTCCCTTTTCCTATATTAGTACTAGCTACACTGTCATAAGTAGACTATCTACTTACCCATTACGTTTCGTGTACGTCATTCTAATGGATATGTTTTAAAGGCAGAAGGCGGCTCCATTAAGTCTATTATTGTCTCTAAAGTTATGGCTTATAAGCTTCTATCATTAAAAAATCACATTTGTATTTATATGATGATAATGAAAGTTTTAGTTTCAAGCAATTAAAAAAATACAAAAATATTGATTTTATTTGCTCAGTTTGAGAAAACGTCATGACATCAAACTAGTCTGATTTTAGATAACCATTAAAGATGGACAAGGAAAAAAGAGATAAAGAAGAGTGTCAGAATCTAAATGCAAAAAGAGACAGAAAGAACAGAAACATGAGATAATCCTTAATCCATATTTGGTGGAATTCTACGTTTTCCAACTTGTTGCATCAGTTTAAGCTACACTATCTACTTACCTATAAAGCTACACTATCTACTTCCCTATTAAACCCGGTTAAGTCTTTTATTTATTTTTTTACAAGGTGTGGGGCTGATCTAGCGAGTGTAT
The DNA here is from genome assembly GCA_037127315.1 of Ascarosepion bandense. Classification (NCBI taxonomy): domain Eukaryota; kingdom Metazoa; phylum Mollusca; class Cephalopoda; order Sepiida; family Sepiidae; genus Ascarosepion; species Ascarosepion bandense. The sequence continues at coordinate 720,716 of JBBBDQ010000408.1, forward strand.
TACCGTTTCTGGTTTGTGTGCACATCAGCTTCTATCGTTGAATTTATCACATTTTTAGATACAGTTTTTCCAATATGATCTTTTGGCTTCGCGATTGAAATAATTAAAGTATAGAAATTGCTAACAAGCCTGGTTTTTACTATTACTACAGTTAGACACTTCGATTATCACGAGCAGACCAATTGAGAGAAGGGGTGGAGCAAGGTGAAGTACCTTGAGGCCTATGCATATCTAAAAACCCATAAAAATGATATAAACATATTAGATAACATCAGAATAATCACGATTGCTACCGCCCGAATCCATACTACGGCTTCTCAAATAACAAAATAATTTCCGACATATTGCGCAAAACCAAGTCATATAAAATGCAACACTGAGATCCGAAAGCGAATTGGAATAGTTAAGAACGCATTCCAGAAGCTGAGCAGAGTATCAAGAGACAGGAAAATTTCACTATAAACAAAGAAGATTTCTGGATTGCTATGCGTTATCAGTTCTTTAATATGGCAGTGAATGCTGGACAATCTCATCAAATATGAAGGAAAAACTTGAAGCAACTGAAATGTGGTTCTACAGAAGGATGCTGCGAATATCATGGATCGAGCATGTGAGCAATGATGAGGTTTTAGAAATGATGAAAACAAAAAAGAAATTAATACTGAGAATCAGGAAGAGACAGCTGATGTTCATGGGACACGCGATGAGGAATGAGGGCTTGGAGAACCTGATACTAACAGGCCAGATAGAGAGGGAAAGAGACAGAAGAAAGTAACGGATAATATATTTGAAGGACCTAATCAGGTGGATGATGGAACGAGGATTGCATGGAGTATCAGGAGAAGGAGTGCTAAGAGTCACCAGGGATAGGGAGACGTGAAAAGCCATGATTGCCTGAAGGGACAGAGCACATAGAAGAAGAATGTACCTCCAACAATTGCAAAAAAAAAAAAGAAATATGATGAAAAATGCCAAAACATAATAAAAACAAAAGAATTTTATCGTCAAAATACTTGTGTTAAGAGGGAAGCTTAAATAATCCTTTATGTAAAAATGATTATTTTATATCCTTTTCAAAACCTTGCAAATTTTTACTAAAAACCTTTTCTTTTCATTTTTTTTTCCTTTTTTTTTTTTTTGCGTAAACACGGGACCATAAATTTATACGGAATTCGGAATTTCTTACAAAAATCAAATAATTATTTTTTGAAATTTTAATGAAATTTTCAAAGTTTATCAGAGAAATTTATGAAATTATTTCTAAAAAGTTTCTGAAAAAATCAAATAAAACACAAACAGTTTTTAAATTATAAAAGCTTCTAACAGCATTTTAAAAAAAAATTTTCGATGTAAAATGAATTTTCACAAGAGTTTTTTTCATTTTTGAAATTTTAATTAGAATAATTTATAAACTTTTAAAATCCTGTATTAGTTTGTAGTGGTCAAGTGATAATTTTATCAAATTGAAACTATATTTGCTAATCATAAATAGAAAAGCTCTTTACAATCCAACGACTCCCAATAGTTTTAAAAATATTTGGATTTTAAAATTTTTTGGTATAAAATAAAAGAAGTAATTGTAATAAATTTACCATTAATTTTCTAACATTTTCACAAGGTCAGACTATAATGACTGTATAAAGGCAAAGTACCTAAAATTTAATAAAATATTAGATTGCTTAGAATACTCAATTTTTTAAAGATTACTGGGCCGTTTAGAAATTGTATAAAAAAGACGTTTACTTTATATTCTTCAAGTACTTTTTACAGTTATGTACTCAAACATGAGTCTGTTGATAGATTTGTTAACATCTCATAAAACACTCACCTCTGTATTTAAAAAAAGGCATTTTCACGATATTTTTAACTAAAGTATTTAATATTTGCTTCAATTCAGATAGATTATAGCTTAAATCAGCGAATTTTCCACAAATAATGTTTCAGAAACATATATTCTATCTTTTAAAGATTTTTTAATAAAGATTATGTTGTTTTGGCATATTTTTCAATATAGTCGAATTTATTGATTTTTATGAAAGTAAGAAAATAAATTCCAATCAATTTAAATTATGCTTGAATTATATCAAAGTATATTGGTTACTGTGAATATTAAATTTAACCTACTTACTTGGAATAAAAACTAAAATTAAAGCTGCAATAAATATTTTTCGTTTTTTCAAGTGAATTTTAAACTTGCAATATCGCTTCTTTATATTTTTTCTGGTTAAATTAAATGTTAATATTTATGTTAATAAATTAAATGTTAATATTTATGTTAATAAATTAAATGTTAGCATTTATGTTAATAAATTAAATATTAATATTTATGTTAATAAATTAAATATTAATATTTATGTTAATAAATTAAATGTTAATATTTATGTTAATAAATTAATTGTTAATATATATGTTAATAAATTAAATGTTAGCATTTATGTTAATAAATTAAATGTTAATATTTATGTTAATAAATTAAATATTAATATTTATGTTAATAAATTAAATGTTAATATTTATGTTAATAGATTAAATGTTAATATTTATTTTAATAAATTAAATGTTAATATTTATGTTAATAAATTGAAGAACCTATTTTATTGTGGATATTTGCTTGTTAATGCCAACCGAACAATATATATCCATGCACATTCAGAATGAGAAACCAAATTTGATTTGAACTGGTAACAATTTAGGTACCTCCATTTTTCACGACAAGTTTTAAAATGAATTTTGATAAATAAGTTTTTGAAGCTTTAATTGAAAGTTAAATGATTAAATTTACTATTTCTAGCAAGCAAAATACTCTGATGCGTTTCAAACAAATTATATTGATTGGAATCTAATTTTTTTTATTTTAATTTTTCGGACATTTTTGATCGACCGCCGCATTTATAAACAAAATGTTAATTCTCCGTTTAGAAATTTTACAAAAATAAAATATAGATTTGTGACTTTATTTTAAAAAAATTAGCAAATATAAAATTAGATTAATTTGATTTACAAAAGGATTACTTGTTTATAACATGAAATTTAGAAAAGAAAATATTTCTTTGATCTTTCTCATCTTTGAAGTAAGGGATTGATACGTGATGGCAGCCAGGTGCGTCGATAAGCTTAAGTATGGTAGACCAAAATTGATTAATTTTTTTTTTCTGTAAGAGGAAGAATCCGTGAAAGACATGACCTTTTAATATAACACAGAAAATACTATACTAAAACAAAAAAAATCTTCAAATACACAAAAATATTAATAATCATTTTAAAAGTCTACTGGCTTGATGATTTGTATTAAACTTTTCAATTTTCCATGAGTAAATATCGTCTTCACTTAATAACTTTATAACCTAACTGCAACAAGATTCTGAAAAAATTTTAAAGTATTTTTGAAACTTTATAAATCTAAAATTATTTATAAATGGAACTTTGCCTGTGTGTGTGTGTGTGTGTGTGTGTGTGTGTGTGTGTGTGTGTGTGTGTGTGTGTCCGTTACCTATAGACTCCGAAACGGCTGAACCGATTTTCTTGAAAATTGATACAGTTGTACTATAAGCGCCTGCGAGTGTTCTTAGTTAGATATTTGTGTCGAGGTACCTCCGATAAATATCAAAAATCGATAATCGAAAAAATCGCGTTATAGAAGGAGTGGTCCGATTTTAATCAAATTTGATACACTCATAGACAAAGACATAAGAAACGATATTCAGAGGTTTCAAGGTTGCAGTTCTTACAATAGTGCAGAAAATTTCATATCGATACCAGGAAATCAAAATTTCACTTACATCCATTCATTTTTCTTTCAGTCTACGGTTTCGCTTTAACTGGAAACAACTATTGCTTTTTAATGTTTCGTGCCAACGTCCAAAGAGTCTGAGCTCCAGAACCATGGATTAGTTTTAAAGCTTTCATTATACCCGAGCAACGCCGGGCTATACTGCTAGTTATTATAATAAAATAATGAAAACAATTCTACAAAAACTATTTATTCCCCGAAAAATTGTTTTTCTTCAGACTATAAAGTACATTTTATATATATATATATATATATATATATATAAAACTCAAACGATTTGATTAAAGATATTGATACACTCAGTCGCTGCATATAAATTCCAGAGATGAAGCAGACAATAGACCTCAGTCGTTTTAAATTATCCCGGACTAGGTTGCCAGCCAAGGCTATAGAACCCAATGTGTCCTCTTATTTAACCCATAGCTGGATGAAAGAGACGGATTAATACTTTTCTCAAGGGTGTTAGCGCGTAAATGAATGCAGGGTATTCAACTGGAATTCGAACTTGGCTCCCCGATTTCTCGTTCCGAGCCGATATCCACTGCACCACGTACATCCATCAAGAAACGCTTACAGTACCTGGTATTCCCAATGTTACTTCACTTCGGTAATCGGACGAAAGTGGTGTATGTCACGTGATATATATATATATATATATATATAGTATAGTCATCCGCAGACAAATCTGTTTCGCTGTATCACAGCTCATCAGTACGGTTAGACCACGATCGTCTTTCAACCCAGGATTGAAACCCGACCGAATTGGCGTCGGTCGGCGATTCCACCTCTGGGCTACGAGCGTTCGGTAGAAGGCAGACTTTTTAGCGCATATATCATTATACACGCCCAATGGCCAGAGTGTTCTAATTCATTATTGAATGAGCAATAGTCCTGTCATATCACATACATATATATATATAGTCATCCGCAGACAGATCTGTTTCGCTGTATCACAGCATGTGGGTACGGTTAGACATCCGATTGCTTCTAGCCAGGATTAAAACCTGACTGAATTGACATCAGTCAGCGACTCTACCTCTGAGCTATGGGCGCTTGGTAAAGGAAGGCGAACTTTAGCGTGTTATACACAATGTAAACACACACCAGTAACCGAGAGTGTTTAAATTCATTTCTGAATAAACGATGCGTAGATGCGTGAGTAACTACTGTTTTTTCAAAGTCTACCATTCCTCCATAGGGTGTCCATAAATTTTGTGTGCATTTAAAAAAAAATTACAACTTTATAAATCCTAAGGTCGGTTTTTAATGTGGGGATCCGAGAACGTACATTTGGAACAAGAATCAAAATTTGCCAACCCCCCCCCCCCCCCGCATACGCGATGACTGGTTACTAAGCTTGTCTAAGCTGGTCTTAGTTTGTCTTAGCTGGTCGTACCTAAGAGCCTGCGTGCTGACAAGTCATGTGGAATTGAATTGCTTTGATTATCGGCAAGAAATGAACCAATCCTTCTAAGGCAAGACCGGATACTGCTTTGAATTACCGATTTCTGCATTTTATTCAGTCTCTGAGACTCAAGTAAATTTGGGTATTTTTTATTAGTCCATACTACTAATCACATGTAGTGTTTACACATACGACCGCACGCTGGGAGAATTCTCTTCGTATTGAATGAGCGGGTATTGAAAGGGATAATGGCTCCGAATTGTTAATTGAAGAGCCATGTTCCGGTTCCAGCTGCATTCGTTATGACCACTTATACTCTGAATATAAAGCCATATTAGAAAGCTATGAGTTCACCGATTTCCACCTCAGCTACAGGTTAATTAACAAGATTTGTATCGCTAAACCGTTAAAAACATTATTAGAATCTAAAAATATTTTCTGGCTTTTACCTGCAAAAGGGTTGATACACCGTAGAAAAAACATCAACCAACCAGCATCACGCACATATGCGTGATGTAGTGACGAGTTTTTATAAATGTAGCACATGATGTGAGTGGAAATATTTTCACTATTATTATTATTATTATAGTTTTTTTCTGGTCATTAGTTCATCCACTCAGTTAATTAAAACACCTTTTTTCTTTCGATCCATGACTAACTAGACAGAATAATTTTTCGCAGTATGTTGCCATTTCTTTCTACAGTAGACTGGTTGCTAAACAAGGCTACAGAACACAATAAGTCCTGTTATTTAACTCATAGTTGGAGGGAAAAGAGATTAATTAATACCTTTCGCAAGGATGTGTGTGTGTGTGTGTGTGTGTGTGTGTGTGTGTGTGTGTGTGTGTGTGTGTGTGTGTGTGTGTGTGTGAATGCAACGGAATCAACTGAAATTCGAACTCGGATCTCTGATTTCCGCTCCGAGCCAATATCCGCTGTACCACATTGCAAGTAGTTAATGCGATTATTAATTGGATTTAATTTTATCTCTGCTAATTAATTTTTTAAAAAAATGAGGGTAAACAGTAAGGCGTTATTTTAACAAAACTGATTCCTAAGCCTAACCTACTAATAAATATAACAGGGTTTGTTTTCGTGTTTATTTCTTACTTATTTTAAGACACTGAGTAAGTGTCACCTGGTATATTGTTGCCGACTATATATTGTCTTTTATTTAAGCTTCTGTTTATCGGAACCCCTTGTGATCAACTTCCTTGTCAGTAGGAGGCCAGAGCGATTTACAGGATGGAGAATTAGTGTTCTGTTAAATTAAGTGGCTTACGACAAGCTGTGATTTGCGGTTTGAACTTTGTCCAATTCATACAAAAAGCAATAGACCGCATTTTTACGATCAGAATATCACAAGCACATAGATTCTTAGCTTATCTAAGTTTAACACTAGGTCAGAATAGTGTGTGCATTTATAGAATTAATTATACTACATACAAATTGCCTGTCAGATTAATTTCCCTCTTATCACTAATAAACAACCAGTTGAACCATTACTCGTCGTTTCGATTAAATGAAGGATTATCCAGTAAAAACAATCTTCAAATTGATAACAATCTGTCATATTAATAAAAAAACATTTTAATATAAACACACACACACACACACACACACACACACACACACATATATATATATATATATATATATATATATATATATATATATATGCGCTATTTACGCTCTCACACCCTGATTGAGCACTGTGGAAGAATGGTAGACTTTGAAAAATAGTAGCTACTCTGGCATGTACGCATCGCTCATTCAGTAATGAATTAGAGCACTCTGGCTATTGGGCGGGTATAATGACAATATACACGTTAAAATGTCTGCCTTCTTCTACCGAGCGCCCATAGCCCAGAGGTAGAATCGCCGACTGACACCAATGCGGTCGGGTTTCAATCCTGGGTTAAATGCAATCGGAGTCTGACCGTACTGATGAGTTGTGATGCAGCGAAACACATCTGTCTGCGGATGACTATATATATATATATATATATATATATATATATATATATATATATATATAGGTACCTTCGCTTAAAAAACAGTATAGTATGAAGAATAATGTCTTAAACTTAGTAAAAAAGGAACTTTTTTCATCAAAATATGTTATTATTAAGAAAAAAATCAAAGTATTTTTTAAACTTTTTAATCCCTTCTGACGAGCCTGAGCTTGAAGAGCATCGCCTTTGCTTTTCTTTTGGCTTTTGATTCAACTTATTCCTGTGAGCAAATTTTCTCTCGCATGAAAGCAGTGTCCACAACAAAGTTGCCTAACACCTGAACATTTAGAAAATTGTGTAAAACTCAAGGCTTCCATTAATAATAAAAACTTGAAAAAAAAAATTTGAAGAAAATTTTATTTCTTTTAATGTGGTTTCCATATTATTGTATATATTACTATATGGAATATATTGTAAAACAGGTATATTGACCTTGACTTGTATAAAAATACGTATGTTGTTGTCATACAGAATGTTTTTAAAACCATTAGCATACAGCTAACAAAAGGTTGCCGACCCCCGAGCTAGACTATACAAGATAGTGGTGAATTGAGTTATGGTGATCTTTTCTTCATAGGCGGTGCCCAACTGACCTACTATACTGTGCAGTCGAAAGAAAAAATTAAAAAAAACAACGTGCATGCGTGAAATTAAAGATATAATATGGCGACAATTTACCCAGCGTTTGCTGCATATACACACACACATATGTTTAAAATTGTTTAAATTAATTTAAAAGTTTAATCTTTCAGTGTCCGTCCCCACTCTACGCGTCACGAAAATTTTCTTCTTTGTCAATAATTTTCCCAACGTCTGAAGTTCCCAATGTCTGAAGTTCGTGTGAACGTGAAACTCAGGTTATGACTAGAAACCTCTTATCATAGGATTTAACGTTGTTAAGCTTCTTTTTTTTCTTTTTTTTTTTTTACTTGATTTAGGCAATCTAGGCTTCGAGCATTTTACTGAGTAAGTAAGTTTGCTTTAGACCTTTTTTCTCTTTCTTTTTCAGTCTTGTCGGTTTTGTTCGAGAGAAAGAAAGAACGAAAGGAAGAGAGAAAGAAAGAAAGTGAATTCATTGCATTCACTTACGCGCAAATACCCTTGGGAAAGGTATTAATCCGTCTATTCCTTCCAGTTATGGGTTAAATAACAGGACAGATTGGGTTCTATAGCCTTGGTCGGTAACCAGTCTACACCAGAAAGCAATGGCAACCTACTGCGGGATAATCTTCTGCCCAGTCAGTCATGTCAGTCAAGCGTGTATCACGTAAGGCAACAGACTGATTTATGCTCTACAAAATAAATACTAATCATCGACTCGTTGGTGAATTTTTAAAGATTTTTTTTACAAATTGATATTTTATAACGACCAAATTACGAATTATGTCTGAATATTGACATGTTGTCACATTCTTAACTTAGTACATGTTTCAAATGTGAAATTTGTAGTCTATGATTAGCAAATCTTGTATAGAGTATAAATATGATATCTTGATATATTTAATAGATTTATCAATCTCATTGACCTTGATGAGCGGTATTAAGCGAAATTCTGGAATCGGTAAAGAGATCAGTTGATTGGGCATTTATTAATTGACTATTGTTGGTCCAGTTATCTATTCAGAATTTTATTTTCAAAATTCTGTTAGATTCAAACTGAGTTAAATTCTCTTAATTTTTACTTATTTTGATAGATCATGCTGATATATATATATATATATATATATATATATATATATATATATATATATATACTATTGGTCAGTTAGTTAAGTGCTATGCGTGATACACGAAAAGAGACATGACTGACTGGGCAAAAGATTTTCCCGTTGTAGGTTGTCGTTATTCTCTATGGTAGACTAATTGCCAAACAAGGCTATAGAACCCAATTTATTTTGCTATTTAACCCATAGCTGGAGGGAGAAGGGATGGATTAATACCTTTCTCAAGGGTATTTGCAGATAAGTGAATGCAACGAATCGGCTCTCCGATTTCTCGTTCCGAGTCGATATCCACTGCGCTACAACGCACATTGGTATGTATGTGATAATATCACGTTTTTAAACATATGTATATTTTCCGTATGGTTGCCAGGGAAGTGACATTGATAATATCGGCCTTAGCGCGCAGCCCCATGGAAACTGTCTGAAAACAATACTACGTATAATTTGTGAGTGAAATTGGGAACCGTTCGAACACCGTCGATCGTTGTGCTAGCATGAAGTCGCAAGTCATCGTGATCGAGGGTTTGAACGTGCTGGACGTGTTAAAAAAAACTTCAGATCATGCGCTTTCTCCCAGAAACCGTAACTAAGGTCAGCTCAGTTTAGTAGCAATATAAAAACACAACATTCGCCTGTAATAGTGATTTTGCTAGCCACCCTAGTAGCCAAAAAACCATAGATATATTTCCGTATATATCCTCATCCCCAAACTAACGCATTCGTGCACTTGCTATATACGTGATCTCGTTTACGTACACAAGTATATCCCTAGGGAAATTAACAAAGATTTGCTGATATCAACACACAATTCATTCCTTGCCACTTACTTTTTTGATCAGGTTCTGTTCGTGAGCAAATGTTCTAACATAAAAGCAAAAACGACTTCCGCTTCTTCCGCGTCGGCGCAGTCAAATAGTCATGCACAGTTGGATTCTGAGTGTTTGTCGTTTTATAATCTCTCGTTACTCTTACTCCCCCCCCCACTCAAATTCTAATCCATTTTTGTTATCTATTTTCCCTCCCTTTAGAACGTATGACTTCTTAATATTATTACTCTCTCTCTCTTTCTCTCTCTCTCTCTCTCTCTCTCTCTCTCTCTCTCTCTCTCTCTCTCTTCATTAGGCATCTTTTTTTTTTTTACCGGGTTTAATGTTCTCCGCTAAGTGCTAACCTTAAACCCTAGTACACGCCTTCCTCCGTCAAAAAACTTATTTCCTTCTAATGTGGTTTCTTCTGTTCCAAAGAAAATAGCACTGCTTTACAGAAAAGTCGAATGATGACGCGCGCAAGTCATTAAATCGAGCAGAGATTCGAACAGATTCGAACCGGAACAGAATACGCGTTAAGATGAAACGTGGCGGCCTGATAATACATAAAACAAAGCTTTGGAAGCGATTAACAAATAGGAAATAAGCAAAACAAAAAGAGAATCAGTCCAAGGGTGGTGCTGGACAGATACAAGGAACACGTATAGGTTTACGTAGACAAGTTGTCATACTGATAACACGTGACTATAAACTCCGAAGAATGACAAAAAAAATGAGGTTAATGTACTATATAAAAAAATCAGCCGGATTTCCATAGTAAGCAAATTTTAAACCAAGTCGAACTGAAAAGATCGTACTCAACGATAGAAATAGGTTGAAAAAAATTGTAAAACATTTGTTTTTCAAATCTGTGTATCTTGAATGGAATTAGAACCAGTTGTTTATATATATATATATATATATATGAAATGATTTGTTTTAACATTATTTTTGATCGATACTCATATTTAAGTAGATATTCTGTTTTTAATTGAACAGTATTATATAGTTATATCTAATGGCCTGTTTTTAATTAAAAACAGAATATGTCCTTAAATATGAGTATCGATCAAAAATAATGTTCAAACAAATCATTTCAAATTGTCGGTTGTTTAGAACCAAGTTGCGTTAATCTTCGTTAATATATATATATATATATATATATATATATATATATATATATATATATATATATAATCTTTTCGCCTACAGCAGATTGCGCTCTAACACGAGATAGTTCTCCTTAAGAAGCCGGTCACTGAGTGGCCGCATTTTTCTCTTGTAGCATGTAACGCATTAATCTGAGGCTGGTAGACTAACTCTCTTTCAATTTCTCACAGAAACCAAGTAGCGTTTTAAATATATATATATATATATATATGTGTGTGTGTGTGTGTGTGTGTGTGTGTGTGTGTGTATGTGTGTGTGTGTGTGTGTGTGTTGTCTTCTCTCCAGAGGGAGCACCCCTTTGTGGCTAGCTTGCCTGTCACCCTTAACACTATTTTTTATTGCCACCTCGTACCGTTTCTTTTGTCTCCGTCGCTTCCTGAATCTTTCCACTGGCTCCAGGTAGATGGTATCACCGATTTTGGGAATCAGATGACTAAAAAATATTGTGAAAAAGCCGGATTAATCGGTTATAGACTGAAACAACTCCCAGGGAATGTCTAAACAGGCATATACTTCACTATTCTACGATATTTACTCTTTCCTTAATAATGAATTTTTTTTTTAATATTATTTCACTCCAAGCAAGTCGGGACAGCCACTAGGGCTCAGAGGGTTACATTGATAAAAAAAAAAGACTAGTTACAGTGGGTATTGAAGAAATAATAAAAGATGAATGGGATTCAAGAAAATAGAAGATGGCAACTGATGTCGCATTTAAATTTTGGATATTGTAGCTATCAAGGAAGCAAGTAAACGGACGGGTTCCACGAGCGGAAAGTGCAAGAAAAGAAACTATTAGAGTAGAATGAGGATTACATTTAACTATTTCAATGGTAAAATATTGGGACCTAAATGGCAATCTAGTAGCACGTTTAAATTTACGAGGTCGCTGCATCAAGGAAAAAAGCTCTTCAGTGCAGGTCCCATGAAAATATATGTAGAAAAGACAGAGGGGAATGTGTTATTTCTGTGAGAAAATGACTGAAGTCGAGATGACCGATTATAGAGTAGATCTTTCTTTGGGTTTTATCAAGAACCTCGAGATGAACAGCAGGAGCACCCGACCAGATATGCTAACAGTATTCAATGCACAGGCGAATGGTAAATTTTTGAATAGGCAAGATGGATTTTAACGAGAAAAACTTTCTGGGTCGACACAGACACCCAGCCTTCTTCGCTATAAATCCGATATATTCGCTCCACATCAGGTCGGTTGAAAAAGTGTGACCAAGAAAGCACAGTGTGTTGCTCTCAAAAAGACTTGCATCCGCCATGCTAGTAACTGGAAGAAAGGTTTATCTATTGTGGTCAAAGTCGAGCAGTTTTGTTTTAGAGGCATTAAACTCTACAAGCGATTTCCTGTCCGGGTTAACCTCTAACTGGAGGTTCGTTTTAAGAGCATAATCCTTGTTTGCCTTGGTAGATTTCCCATTGAAACGGGAGTAAATGGTGGTGGCATCTGCATATATACATACTTTGGAACTGATGAAATCAGTAAGATCATTGATGAAGACCAGAAACAGCGTAGGACCTTAAGGGACACTCGAGTTCGTGTGAAAGGATCTAGAAGCTTACCCTTTCAAAACTACATTCATTTCACGATTCGATTAGATTCAATCAAATAACCGTCCAGAAATACCATAGCCAGATATGACAACCGTATTTAACGCAGATACGAATGGTAGATTTATAAATGTACATGATCGATTCTGACGAGAAAAATCTTTCTGGGCCGACACAGAGACCCAACCTTCCTAGCAGTAGATGCAGCTATAGATTCAATGTATTCGTTCCACTTCAGGTCGGTTGAAAAAGTGAAGCCAAGGAGGCGAAGTGTGTTGCTCTCAAGGAGACTTGCATTAGCCATGATGATGGCAGGCAAGAAAGTTTCTCTATGGTAGTTAAAGGAAAGCAGTTTTTTTTGTTTTTTTTTTTTGTTTGTTTTTTTTAATCATATCACCCCAAGCAAGGCGGTAACGCCACTGATGCGCAGGGGGCTACGTAAGGGTAAAAAGAATGGAAAAGAGAAAGCCGGAAACCACATCCTAAACAGGAAACAAGGGATGAGCCTCTTCACCTGTTCAATAGATGTGGGTGGAGTGTGAACCGGGCGATAGTTTAGTCTATCTACTCTAATTGAAAAAAAATAATAAAAAAGGAAAAGAGTGAAAAGATTGGAAAAGAGAAAACCGGAAACCGCATCCTAAACAGGAAACAAGGGATGAGCCTCTTCACCCGTTCAATAGATGTGGGTGGAGTGTGAACCGGGCGATAGTTTAGTCTCTCTACTCCAATTGAAAAAAAATAATAAAAAAGGAAAAGAGTGAAAAGATTGGAAAAGAGAAAACCGGAAACCGCATCCTAAACAGGAAACAAGGGATGAGCCTCATCACCTGTTCAATAGACATTAAAATTTACAAACCATTTCCTATCCCAGTTAACCATTGATTGTAGGTCTGTTTCAAGAGCAGCGGCCAAGTTTATTTTGTCAGATTTCCTATTGAGATGAGAATAAATGGTGGTGTCATCTGCATAGGTGCCAAGTTGGGAACTGCTAACAAGATCATTGATGAATATCAAGAACAATGTAGACCTAGGATAGAGCATTGAGGGACACTCACGTTCATGTGAAAAGATCTGGAAGCTAGACACAAAATTAAAACAAATCTTACAACTAACCGATCCAGCGCGAAATGACCCGTGGGATTGCTGTGCTGGGAAAATAAACCTAAATTTAACGTCATTGTGAACATGAAGTAAATAAGATAAACAACAATTCCTACAACTGAAAAATAGGAATTACTGACAACTTGCAATCAGCCAGTTAAGTCGTAGTCGGCATTTTCCTCTGCTACTATGACACTGTCAGCTCTCTGCCTTCGGGAGGAGAGTGCTCTCTGCCTTCGGGCAGAGAGCACTAACCCAGTCGTGGTTCCGCGGAAGGATAGAATCACGACTGGGGGAAAATAGACAGATATTTTTGGCCTGGCTATATGGCCGGGAAGACCCACATTAAAAAAACCTTGTGTCACATCTCGCCTTAAGCGGGAAGGTGGGTAAATATGTGATACACGCTTGGAAGATCATGTCAGGAAAGTGACATGACTGACTTGGCAGATGTTCCGCAGTATAAATCTGTCCCACTATTTAACTCTTAGCTAAGTAAGTGAAAGACTAGAATTCGAACTAGGCTATCCGACTTCGCGTTCCGAGCCGATATCCACTGCTCCACAACGTACATAATTCTTGAGGTTTCCTAAAAACAATAATTTTAATTGGCTGTAAACACAAAAGCTTTTTAAAAAGGAATTTTTATTAAATTCACGTACAACAATGAAAAATGAGTGCATTAAAAAATATCGTTAGCCTGGATTTGATCAGAGATTTTATAACTATTATCTCTGATGCACATTCTTTTTTGTTGAACTAATCAGTCATTTAATCAGTTTCATTTCGAAAAAGAACGGCGCGACAAAATATAAACTTTTTTGTTCCTAGATATATGAAGATAAAAAAGACGGTGGTGTTAAAAGGACTCACTACGCAGATATCAACACTTTGAAAATATGATGAAACTAGCAGTATAGCCCGGCGTTGCTCGGGTGTAATGAAAGCTTTAAGACTAATCCATGGTCCTGGAGCTCAGACTCTTTGGACGTTGGCACGAAAGACTAAAAAGCAATAGTTGTTTCCAGTTAAAGGGAAACCGTAGACTGAAAGAAAAATGAATGGATGTAAGTCAAATTTTGGTTTCCTGTTATCGATATCAAATAAGTTTTCTTCGCCGTAAACTGAATTTTGAAGGCTAAATAAGTCCTCTGAGTAAATGGTATCATGGCTGAGACTAAGAACTACAATTATACCTACTTAGAGCCAAATCCGAAGCAAAAACTAAAATAAAAGTGCTGAAAAAATACAGACATACAGGCAGATAAACATAAACAGACACACACACAAACATCTTACCTTATATATATATATATTATCGATTTTCTGCACTATTGTAAGAACTGCAATCTTGAAACTTCTGAATATCGTTTCTTATGTCTTTGTCTATGAGTGTTTCAAATTTGATTAAAATCGGACCACTCCTTCTATAAACCGATTTTTTCGATCATCGATTTTCGATATTTATCCGGGGTACCTCGACACAAAACCTAGCTAAGAACACTCGCAGAGGCTTATAGTACAACTGTGTAAATTTTCAAGAAAATCGGTTCAGCCGTTTCGGAGTCTATAGGTAACGGACACACACACACAGACAAATTTCTATTTATAAATAAGTTTAGATTAGATTTAATCTTCTTCTTCTTCTATGTGCCCTGTCCCTTCAGGACGTAGGCGATCATGGATCTCCACGTCTCCCTATCCCTTGTGGCTCTTAGTATGTTTGCTCCTGTTGCTCCTGGCAACCCCCGTTCCGTCATCCACCTGATCAGACCCTGCAAATATGTTATCCGCTGCCTTCCTCTGTCTCTCCTTCTTTCTATCTGTCCAGTCAGTATCAGGTTCTCCAGGCTCTCCTTCCTCATTGCATGTCCCAAGAACTTCAGTTGTCTCTTCCTGATGCTCAGCATCAGTTTCCTTTTTGTTGCCATTCTTTCTAACACTTCGTCGTTGCTTGTATGCTCAGTCCACGATATCCGTAGCATCCTTCTGTAGAACCACATTTCGGCCGCTTCTAGTTTTGTCCTCATTTTCGATGACTCTACTTCAAAGAGTCAATCTGTTTTAATTTCCCTTCAATTGAATTTTCATAAAGAAACTCATTGATTAATATTATTTTTCTTATTTACGTCGTATGGCATGTTCTTTGTGGTGTATTGGATAACGCTTTGGAATGTGTTATTGAAGATACTAGTTCGAGTCGGGTTCGTTATATTCATTTAAGCGCAAATACCGTTGGGAAAAGTACGAATCCTTCACTTCCATTCCATGCGTTGAATAGAAGGGTAAACTGGGTCACAGCCAAAACCAGTGTAGCGCAGAAAGAAACTGCAACCTATTAGGGGAAAATCTGTCTCAAGTCAGTCATGAATCGAAAGAGCGTGTATCAAGTATGGCACTTTACTTTACTGACAATGATCACCGCCCCAGAAATGGTGCGGTAGCCATTAATGTTATCTAAACATATTTATAAATGTAACTTTGTCTGTGTGTGTGTGTGTGTGTGTGTGTGTCTGTGTGTGTGTGTGTGTCTGTGTGTGTGTGTGTGTGTCCGTTACCTATAAAGTCCAAAACGGCTGAACCGATTTTCATGAAAATTTACACAGTTGTACTATAGGCGTCTGCGAGTGTTCTTAGCTAGGTTTTGTGTCGAGGTACCTCCGATAACTATCGAAAATCGATAATCGAAAAAATCGGGGTATCGAAGGAGTGGTCCGATTTTAATCAAATAGGATGTGCGTTGTGGTACAGTGGATATCGGCTAGGAACGAGAAACCGGGGAGCCGAGTTCGAATTCCAGTTGAATCCATTGTATTCATTTACGCGTAAATACCCTTGGGAAAGGTATTAATCCATCTCTTCCTTCCAGTTATGGGTTAAATAGCAGGACGGATTGGGTTCTATAGCCTTGGTCGGCAACCAGTCTACCGCAGAAAGTTTGGCAACCTACTGCGGGATAATCTTCTGCCCAGTCAGTCATGTCTCTTTCGAGACATGATCGCCCAAGCGTGTATCACGTATAGCACTTAACTGATAGGATGTGCGTTGTGGTACAGTGCATATCGGCTCGGAACGAGAAACCGGGGAGCCGAGTTCGAATTCCAGTTGAATCCATTGTATTCACTTACACGTAAATACCCTTGGGAAAGGTATTAATCCGTCTCTTCCTTCCAGTTATGGGTTAAAATAGCAGGACACACTGGGTTCTATAGCCTTGGTCGGCAACCAGTCTACCGCAGAAAGCAATGGCAACCTACTGCGGGATTATCTTCTGCCCAGTCAGTCATGTCTCGAAAGAGACATGATCGCCCAAGCGTGTACCACGTATGGCACTTAACTGACTGACTGATACACTTATAGACAAAGCCATAAGAAACGATATTCAGAAGTTTCAAGGTTGCAGTTCTTACGATAGTGCAGAAAATTTCATATCGATACCAGGAAATCAAAATTTCACTTACATCCATTCATTTTTTTTTTTTTTTTTTCAGTCTACGGTTTCGCTTTAACTGGAAACAATTATTGCTTTTTAGTCTTTCGTGCCAACTTCCAAAGAGTCTGAGCTTCAGGATCATAGATTTGTTTTAAAGCCTTCATTACACCAAAGCAACGTCGGGCTATACTGCTAGTAGATCTATAATACCGTATTAGAAAAAATAACGGAATATTTTAAAGCTACGAAATTAATATCGGATTTTTAGGGGGGAGGGGGTTTGGGGGGGTTGTTTTTTTAATTAAAACTGGATTTTACATTTGGTGTTAATAGTTTAATCAAATTCCTGTTTAAACGACTATTAATGTTGTAATCTTTTTTTCTGTTCAGTTTTCAATTTAGCAAAAAGAAAGAAAGAAAGAAAGAAAGAAAGAAAGAAAGAAAGAAAGGGAAGGGAAGGGATAAAGAAAGAAGATAAAAAGAAAGCAAAAGCGAGCAGAGAATGGAAAAAATTTAGTGAGAAGAAAGAAAGAAAGAAAGAAAGAAAGAAAGAAAGAAAGAAAGTGTGTTCTTACAGATCATGAATGTATAAAAAGAAGGAATATGCAGAAAGAAGGAAAAGATCGTTTATTCACTCATTCTGTTCGTCAGTCAATCCAAGAAAGGAAAACAGACATTAAGAAGAGGACGAATGAAAGACAAAAAGGAAAACAAACAAATATTGCTTCCCACTAAATATCAACATCAAAATCTCAACCAGACAAGTGAATGCTGATCACGTGATAAAGGACTGTTTTAAAACTTTTCAAAAAATTGAGTCACCCACGTTTTCTCAGTATTCTTACCAAAGAATTTATATCCGGTATGTTAATCATGAAATACGAATAAAGATGAATCGGACAGGAAAAATAGCCGAAAAGAAAAGAAAAATATGAAAAGGAATGAATATGAAGGGGATTTTTTTTTTCCCGAAAGCCTCGAGTTAAGGAGAAATCTTAGTTGTTTTGTTACTTAGTGGTATTTTAACCCTTAAACGGCGGGTATCATCTACTGCTGTTACATTAGAGATCGGCGAACATCCTGTATTAATGACTTAACCGTTTAGGTCATTAGTTTATACGACCGGTCCCCAACCACCAGATCGCGGATTGGTACCGAGTCGCGGACCATTTAATACAGGGTCACACAGAAAGAATAAAAGCATTTTTATTTTTTTTTCCATTTTATTGAATATCGTAGTCTTGTGTTTTTTATACGCGTGACAGACCCCTACATCCCGCCTCTTAAGGGTTTAAAAGTCTGTGAAGAGGATAAAAAATATTTCAAGGTGCGGCTAATCTTCTAATGAATTTGAAAAATTAAAACATTCGCTCGCGTAGAAAATGATCTTTTTTCTTTCTTTTTTTTTTTTTTTTTTTTTAAATCACTTCACCCCAAGCAAGAGCAAGGCATTCCACTGTCACTATTACGCATGGGGCTACATAGGGGAAGGTAAAGAGAAAGAATGTTTAGATATAGGAAATGTCGGAAGAAGGCGGATGAGGATACCGAGGATGGCGGTTATGTAGATAGGAAGAGTGTTTGAGAGAATGGATGCGAGTTAGTGTGATAAGAGGTATCTGTTGACCTTACATTTAAATTCCTGGAGATTGTAGCTGTCGGGGAAGCAAGTATATGGAAGGGAATTCCACAGGCGGGAAGTGCGAGAAAAGAAGCTGTTAGAGTAGAAATTGCGGTTACATCTTATCTGTTTCACTGTAAAAGAGTGAGACCTAGTTGCTAATCTAGTGTCTCGTGCAAATTCATACCTAGGGGGCACCAGTGATCTAAGTTCATCGGAGCAGAAGCCATGAAAGTATTTATAGAAGAGGTACAGGGAAACCACATCACGCCGGTGAGAGAGTGACTGCAGCCGGGCTGCCAAGTCGGTATTGATCACATTAATGCAAGTTCCACTTACATTGATACAATTCTGAAGCAACATACACATGAAAACAACTTTGATCTAAAGAATGTCACACTTATTAAAAGAGAAAGTAACTTTCTTAGATGGAAAGTTCTTGAGCGTGTCACTATCGAATTTTATAAAAAATATAAATCTACACCCCGGATTTAAAAAAAAAATATCTCTAAATAACCCTGAAGAGTGAAGACATAACAATAATTCCCTCTCGAAACTTCGAAGTTGGCATGACTGAAATATCACTGCTGACAAGTGACAAATTTCTCCATATTAATTATATAAATCCAGGTAAAGAGGACCCAAGATTTTACGATTTTGAATTCCCTGGCATTTACTTTTTTCTATGTTGCGAGATTTCTATCTCGTCATCGGGCAATGTTAGATGTTAGTTGCGAAAAAGGTTTACATTTTTGGTACAAGAATGTTTACATCAAAGTTAATAGGATTTAGTGAGAGGTAATAAAAGAAAAAGAAAAAGAAAATTAGGTTAAATAAATATAAATATAAATATATATATATATAAATATTTCTCTATAAATACTTTCACGGCTTCTGCTCCGATGAACTTAGATCACTGGTGCCCACTAAATAATTTGAACGAGTAACTAGATTACCAACTAGATCCCACCCTTTTACAGTGAAACAGATAAAATGCAACCGTAACTTCTACTCCAACAGTTTCTTTCCTCGCACTTCCCGACTGTGGAATTCTCTTCCACACGATTGCTTCCCCGACGGCTACAATCTCCAGGTGTCAATAGACACCTCCTAACACATTAACCTGCTCCTATTCTATCAAACACTCTTCCCATCTGCCCAACCCTCATCCTCGGTATCCTTGCTCATCTGTCACCTTCCTCCTGACATTCCCTATGCCTAACCACTCCTTCTCTTTACCTTCCCCTATGTAGCCCCATGCGCAATAGTGGCAGTGGAATGCCTTGCTTGGGGTGAGATGATTAAAAAAAAAAAAAAGGAGGTTGACACTTTGAGCGTTAGGGATGAAAAAAAAAGAAAGTATATATTCCCTAAAAATAGAAACTATTGGCCAAATTTCAAAGTGAATCTTTATTCTGATTGGTTAAAAAGAACACACACATATGCCTTCCCACGTACATAAATAGCAAACGGATTGTTTCTTGTATTTAAATTTTAAATCATTTTAAATCATTTAATTTTTAAAATGCAAATCATTTTCACAACTAACATCTAACATTATCTGATTACTAGATAGAAATCTCGAAACATAAAAATTTCCGTGTCGCAATGTATTTTTAATTCATAATTATATGATCATATTAATTATATATATATATATATATATATATATATATATATATATATATAAGGTAGTGACTTGATGGTAAAATCCCAGAGGAGATCCTATTAATATTAATTTTTAAGAATAAAAAAATTATTTATTTGCAGGGCCAATATATATTTTACATTAAACTCCTGTCTGCCAATCTGACACACTTTTTCCTTCCGTCTTCTTCCTTTTTCCTTTCTTTTTTTCCTCTCCTTCCCTTTCTTCTTCATTTTCTTTTTCTTCTTTTACACTTACTTCCGTCGTCTTTACCCACACACACACACACACACACTCGCTTTGATACCTAGACTTTATGAATCTAAGCGCAATATTATGAATCTAAGACAATCCTGCAAAAACTTAAATGCAATGTTGATCGATATCTCCTGTCCTCCTTATTACCCACTTCCCTTTCTGTTCACTATTAATGTTTCAGTTCTTAATACTTTCTCACCCCTTGCGTTTCAGTAGCTTTACTGCCTTGGTTTGGGGGATAATGATTAAAATAAACGAGTTTTTTTTTTTTTTTTTTTTTTAATCATATCACCCCAAGCAAAGCGGTGACGCCACTGATGCGCATGGGGCTACTTAAGAGTAAAATGATTGGAAAAGAGAAAGCCGGAAACCACATCCTAAACAGGAAACAGGGGATGAGCCTCTTCACCTGTTCAAAAGACGTGGATGGAGTGTGAACCGGGTAATAGTTTAGTCTATCTACTCCAATTTTGGTCTTTAATACTAACTATAGCTAGTTTTTTTTTTTCTAAGCATAATTGACAATATTTACTGTTAATACCAGATGGGGATTCCCCTTTTATGATTTTCTATTTGAATTTGTTGGGGATATTGTTTTCATTTTGACTCCATATGTATTTTGATAAGGTTGTATCATTTGTGTACTTTCTCTTTTCGAAAGACATTTTGTGGTTATAATATCTTTCTTCATAAGTTTTCTTAATCTTTCTGTGGCGCCTATGTAAATTTTTCGTTTGTCTTAATGTTAGTTGTTACGATAAGTTTGTATAATATGTTATTAATTAAACATTTATTGTTAAGTGGGAAATTTTCTTTGTTTCAGTTAGATTTAATAATTTTTTTTTTTTTTTTTGGTGGGTATTATTGTTATTGTTGTGTAAATTGTTATTCGTTTTGTTCAGTTTGTGTGTATGTGTGTGTGTGTGAGAGAAAGAGAGAAAGAGAGAGAGAGAGAGAGAGAGAGAGAGAGAGAGAGTGTGTGTGTGTGTGTGTGTGTGTGTGTGTGTGTGTGTGTGTGTGTGTGTGCTTAATTATTATTTTTTCCATGCTATCCATGCAGATGTAACGAATTTTGCTTGTATTTTCTGATCATTTTTTTATAATTTACTGTTTTTAAGGAAGTGATTGTAAATTATTTGGCGGGAAATTTCTATGGTTTTGTTTTTATTGCATTGTTGTGTGTGGGGGTGTAACAAATTATATTTCTTTCTCTGCTGTTTTTGTTTAAATTCTTTTCGTTTTTATAACGTAATTAATTTGAATATCCGCTGATTTTAGGGCTGATTCATTTGTTTGTTTGATTTTTTTTTTTTGTTTATTTGTATTTTTATGTTTTTATTGAATATTTTAGATTACTTGAACTTGCTGAAATTCTTTTATTTATAGATATGGGTATTTGTTACGTTAAGGAATTAGTTGGAATTTTTGTTGATGTATATTAGTTGTTTGGTACAACTGTGTACTGGTGTAATTTAATTATGACTAAAAATTAACTATATATATATATATATATATATATATATATATATATATATATATATATACGCTCTCACACCCTGATTGAGCACTCTGGAAAAATAGTAGACTTTGATAAACAGTAGACCCTCTGGCGTGTACGCATCGCTCATTCAGTAAAATGAATTAGAGTGCACTAGCTATTGGGCGCGTATAATGATATGCGCTAAAAAATGTGCCTACTTCCACCGAACGCCCATAGCCCAGGGGTAGGGTCGCCGACTGACGCAATTTCGGTCAGGTTTCAATCCTGGGTAAAAAAGCAATCGGAGTCTAACCGTACTGATGAGCTGTGATACGGCGAAACAGATCTGTCTGCAGATGACAATATATATATATATATATATATATATATATATATATATATATATATAAACTTATTTATAAATGGAACTTTGTGTGCGTGTGTGTGTGTATCCGTTACCTATAGACTCTGAAACGGCTGAACCGATTTTCTTGAAAACATACACAGTTGTATGATAAGCGTCTGCGAGTTTTCTGTCGAGGTACCTCTGATAAATATCGATAATCGATTATCGAAAAAATCGCGTTATAGAAGGCGTGGTCCGATTTTAATCAAATTTGATACACTCATAGACAAAGACATAAGAAACGATATTCAGAAGTTTCAAGGTTGCAGTTCTTACAATAGTGCAGAAAATCGATTATATATATATATATATATATATATATATATATATATATATATAATGGTATAATCGATACCAGGAAATCAAAATTTGACTTACATTCATTCATTTTTCTTTCAGTCTACAGTTTCGCTTTAAATGGAAACAACTATTGCTTTTTAGTCTTTCGTGCCAACGTCCAAAGGACCATGGATTATTTTTAAAGCTTTCATTAAACCCGGGCAACGCCGGGATATATTGCTAGTATATATATAGATATAAATTAAACTTGTTTTGTGTTTAAAATCAATATAGTTTATATTGCTACCCGGAAATTTCTGTTTCAATATTTCGTCATCAAGCAATGCTAGTTCATTGTTGTGAAAATTATTTTCACTTGAACGTAAAAAATAATACGTTTATTATATATGGATGTGGAAGGACAGAAAAAATTATGTGTGTGTTCAATTAAGCTAATAAGAATGGAGATAAATTTTAATTTGAAAATATACGTTATAGTTTTGTGAAATACAGGGTATCTTCTTTCAATTTTAACGGGAAGAGTGTCAATCGATCCAGCCACTTGATTTTGAGTTTAGATTGAAAGAAGAAATCCTGTATTCCCCCAAAATATATCCTATATTTTCAAATGAAAATCATTTTCACAACAATGAGCTAACATTGCCTGATGATGAAGTAAAATCTCGAAACACAGAAATTTTCGTGTAGCAATATAAACTATATCAATTTTAAATAAAAAAAACAAATTTCATTATATTATGTTCTGCAATATTTCTTGTATTGAGCACTTTTTTAAAAAAGTAAATACCGGAGAACTCGAATTTTTACAACTGTTGTTTCTATTCACCTGGTGATATATATATAATGGAGTTTTAGCACATTCTATCTGTTTGCAGAGAGACGGGGTCCTGGTCTTAATATATATCGACTCCAATGCCTGTAAATGGAATGTAGAGTTTGAACCAGACAACACAATGAATTGGTCCACACTGAAGCCATTTACACAATTTCTGCTACTTATCAGGTGTTCAACAGTAGCTAACCCGGAACTGTTCACAAATTGACCAGCACAAACATCCGTTTTGAGAATTCTTAGCTGCACATGCTGTTTTATGCTACAATCCAATCTCCGTGACGTCCTTCCTATGTAGTCATTACCCCAACTTCAAATAAATCTGTAAATAACAGAAGAAATATGATGGGGAGGAAATAAGTCTTTTTTCATAGACGGGAAAAGAGAACAAGTGCCAAGATGAACCCTAACCTGAGCAGAAAATTAACAAGCAGTAATGCTCTAGAACTTTGCTTAGCCAGCTGCTCACTACGTGAACCAATGTAAGGTAGCCTTAAGTACACCTGACACTTTTCCACAGTATGCGGCTTATCCTTTGAAAAATTATTTATTTTATCCTGCAAAACACCATTAACAACATCTCTGTGATAATCATTTTTAGATAAGGTGCTATGGATTCAACCTAACTCCACGTCCAAATAACTTTCCGTGCAAATATTTAATGCGCTGTGTGTAAGGGTCTTCATTAAATTTATTTTTCGTTTTCTAGGACAAAATGAGCCCCACCAGGTGTATAATCCCAAAAACGTGGCTTTACGAAACGCAAGTTTCAATTTTAGTTGGAGTTCGATGAACGAAAACATCGAGAAATGATAATGAACATTCGAACTCCTTTTCAATTGTGAATTTTAAGGACGGGTGCAACTGATTCAACATAGCAAGAAATGAGTCGGCCTGTCCCTCGTTATCAAACAGACAAAAAGTATCGTCCACATACAGATAATACATGGACGGCTTATTTTCATGTGTGAAGAGGGAAAAATCGGAAAACCCCACAAAATATATTGGCTAAGGCAGGACGGAGACTGGACCCCATAGAGACACCGTCTATTTGCCTATACATATAGTCGTCAAAACTGAACTCCACTGATGTTGTGGCAAACTTCATTAATTCAATGAAGACATTCATAGGCATGTCCGGACGAGTCAAAAAAGTACGGTACAAGATATCACAAGAGATATCTATAGTTTCTAAATCTGGAACATGTTAATAGTGAACACACGTCAAACGAACACATAAGTTTGTCTACAGGCGGAGGGTATTACGAATGACTTCAGCAAAAGTAAATGAATCCAAACGGAGGGTATTACGAATGACTTCAGCAAAAGTAAATGAATCCAGGCGGAGGGTATTACGAATGACTTCAGCAAAAGTAAATGAATCCAGGCGGAGGGTATTA
Source organism: Ascarosepion bandense (assembly GCA_037127315.1). Lineage (NCBI taxonomy): Eukaryota > Metazoa > Mollusca > Cephalopoda > Sepiida > Sepiidae > Ascarosepion > Ascarosepion bandense. Next base: position 745,671 of record JBBBDQ010000408.1, read on the forward strand.
CGAATGACTTCAGCAAAAGTAAATGAATCCAGGCGGAGGGTATTACGAATGACTTCAGCAAAAGTAAATGAATCCAGGCGGAGGGTATTACGAATGACTTCAGCAAAAGTAAATGAATCCAGGCGGAGGGTATTACGAATGACTTCAGCAAAAGTAAATGAATCCAGACGGAGGGTATTACGAATGACTTCAGCAAAAGTAAATGAATCCAGGCGGAGGGTATTACGAATGACTTCAGCAAAAGTAAATGAATCCAGGCGGAGGGTATTACGAATGACTTCAGCAAAAGTAAATGAATCCAGACGGAGGGTATTACGAATGACTTCAGCAAAAGTAAATGAATCCAGGCGGAGGGTATTACGAATGACTTCTGCAAAAGTAAATGAATCCTTAGTTGTATAAATACTGCAATAATCACGTACTGATTGTAGGATTCCAGCTAGAAAACTGGCAGCTTTATGTTGGGACGACCCTACCATCACAGAATTAGTCGCAGAAGTATGCCTTCATTATGAACTTTTAGTAAAGGCGAGAATGAATTGACCCTGTCGGTCTAATTTTAGAAGAATCCTAAACCAAGAAACTGTTTTTGTAACTTCGCTTCGACTGTAATAGTGCGATCATGAGTCTCTACCCGGGTTGTTAATATCTTAATGAACAATAACAATCTTATTATTAATCGCCCGGATAAGGGTGCTGGTGTGCTCTTTTTCGCATAAATGTGATTATGTCTTCAAAATGAATTCTATCCTTGGTGACAATACTAAGTTTCTTCCATTAGGTGCGGTACAGGCATTGGAGTCAATATATATTAAGACCAGGACCTCGTCTCTCTGCAAAGAGAATCTGCTATCGGACTCCATATTAATACTATTTAGTACGTGCCCATACCCTCTCCATAATTTTTTCCCAGTACGTCATGATTCATTTTCATCTTTTGACGCCAATTCGGTCGGGTTTCAATCCTGGGTAAAAAGCAACCGGATGTCTAACCGTACTGATGAGCTGTGATACAGCGAAACAGATCTGTCTGTGGATGACTATTTACGCTCTCACACCCTGATTGAGCACTCTGGAAGAATGGTAGACTTTGAAAAAACAGTAGCTACTCTAGCATGTACGCATCGCTCATTCAGTAATGAATTAGATCACTCTGGCTATTGGGCGTGTATAATAATAATATACACGGTAAAAAGTCTGCCTTCTTTTACCGAGCGCCCGTAGTTCAGAGGTAGAATCACCGACTCACGCCAATTCGGTCGGGTTTCAATCCTGGGTAAAAAGCAATCGAATATCTAACCGTACTGATGAGCTGTGATACAGCGAAACAGATCAGTCTGCAGATGACTATATATATAACTATATATAATAATAATACCATGAAACAGAATCAGGTTGAGAGTGCAATAATCTTTGAGTCATTCATACTCTATGTAATTATTTCTACTACTGCAAAAATTCAACACTGCCGTCAATTTTGGCAAATAGTTTTTTCATTATTTGTCGGCAGTCTGTTATCTGTTATCTTTTAAAAGATTCTGATCTTCGCCTCAGACTTGGACACACCCAAGCAAAATGCTCGCCTTCATTAATTTCAAAAATAAGGTTGTTCTTTGTTTCCTACAGCTGAAGAGTGCACTATTCACGGTTCAGGGAAACAGTTCTGGTTGGATATCAAAGCGAGGCTCAGATAATATCGGCCAGTCATGGAACACAAATAAGATATCAAAATAATGAGCTTAGATCTTCTTCTTCTGTTTTCTTCTATGTGCCATGTCTCTTCAGGACATAGGCAATCATGACTCTTCTCGATTTCTTATACTTTGTACTTCTTAGTCAATTTTGTCTTTTCGGTGTTTCTGCTTTCTTTATGTCTTGAGAGTGTCAAATGTCTAATGCTCTCTTTCCCCTTTATCTGCCCTAGAAATTTCAACTGTCTCTTTCTGATGTTAAACATAAATGTTATTATTGTTTCGTCCTTGCTCAGATATTCAGTCTATGGTATTCTCAGAATGCTTATGTGGAATTACATTTCTGTTGCTTCAAGTTTCTTTATCTTTGAAGAATTGCATTCACTTCCATATTACCGATATTACATAACAGTCCGGTATTCTTTTCTTTGTTTCTAACGAAGTGTTTTTTGTTTCTTAATACTTTGCTTAGCTTTTGGAAGTCATCCTTTTCTATCTCAATGTGCCTTCAGATTTCGGTGCCGCCCTTAGTTAAAACACTTTCCAGATATTTAAGTTTCTGATCTTGGATAAAAATGATTTGTTAGTTTAAATTATTAATAATGATTTTTTAGTCTTTATGATGGATGCAAGAAATGAATTTTAGCATTACTTTAAAATACAGGGTGCCCATAAAGTCCGTGTGCACTTTAAAAAATATATACCTTTATCTGTATTTGTTATTTTTTTAAAATTACACTGAACTTTAAGGACTGTATATTTACCTTCAGTCATCTCCAAGGTTCACACCTGCATGCTCGGTCACTATAGTACACAGGAACCACTAGTTTCTACTATACGAATGCGACAGTTCTAATCATAGCAGGTGCATATTCGTTGCTGCATGTAATAAATGTAAGCGAGTCCTCGAAGAAGCAAACTTCATATTTGCCGAGAGAATGAGGTATCACATAGCATCTAACAACTTTGTCTCTCGTGATTACTGGCGGCTCTGTAATGGGCTACTAAATAAGGACAAATCTCTATTGCCCCACCCTTCAATCAATTTGAGGTGTTAACGTCCTCTGCTGATGAAGCTGAATGCTTTGCCCTTAAATTCTCCTCAAACTGAACTATTGACTCATCCGAAGTATCCCTACCTATCTTCCCACTTAGAACTGAGTTTAGTGATATGCATATAATACCTTTCATGGTTTCTGCTAGCCTCTCTAAACTAGATCCACACAAAGCATGTAAAACCGATGGCATCGCTGTCATAGTCGTTATGTGTGCGCCTTCAACTGGCTCCTGTTCTCACTAAACTGTTTTATAAATGCCTCGCTGTCTCTTGCTTTCCTACCTGGTGAAAGTCATCATCTGTTTTTCCAGTTTCTAAGAATTCTGGTGAGCCTTTCGATCCTTCCAACTATCATCCTATTAGGCATCTTCTACTTTTTGGCAAACTCCAATGCTGAATGGATTCATCATCTCTCATCGCGTGGCCTTTTCTCAGACAAACAACATTGATTTCGTTTTTCCAGATCAACTGCTGTTATACTAATGATAAATGTGGAAGGAGTTTATCAGGCTCCATAACAAAAACGTTGAAGCCTGGGCTGTAGCATTGGACATCTCGAAAGCCTTTGATAGGGTTTGGCATACTGGACTTCTCAACAAGCTGAAAAGTTACGGTTTCTCTGGACACATTCATCAGTTAATCCAGTCCTTCTTACTAGATGGTGAAATGAAAGTTCTCCTGAACGATCAATCGTCTAGATCCTATAATACTAACACGTGCGTCCCCCAGGGCTCTATCCTCTATTTTATGCTGGTTTTAATTTTAATTAACGTCCATTAATGTTTCAGTCCCTAATTCTTCCACACTCTGTAACCCCTTGCGTTTTAGCGTCTGTACTGCCTTGCGTTTGGTATATACTGGTTCAAAAAACTGTAACACCGTAATTAAGACAGGTGGTGGTTTCATTGAAGAAAACAAAATATGATAGTGTTTTGTGAGTTAAATGCTTATTTTGTCAAAATAAAAGCAAATAAACTGTAGTTACTGAAATTTTATCTTTTACTTTAAGAAGAATAAAAAAATAAATTTTTCATTTAATAGTGTTTTTAAAGAAATGCAGAGTAAGCCCAAATTTTTGGCATTAGTATATATATATATATATATATATATATATATATATATGAGTCGATAGCCTATCGTTCGGGTAACACACTTTCTGCATATATTAAACTAAAGTAGGGATTTCTCCTTTGTTTCCTGTTTAAATAGGTGATATATATATAAATATATATATATATATATATATATATATATATATAACTCGTTTACAAATGAAGAATATATATATATATATATATATATATATATATATATATTGCGTAGTGCATGAAACTCCCGAGTCGAGCTTTAGACGTAGGATACTATGTATGTTTATTAATATATACTTAATAGGTCTGTTAGAGTACATTAAATGCTGTTCTATTAACCCGTGATAAATACTTATATATCGACGTGTACCTGCATGTATACACATGTGTATACTTATTTACATCCCTTCAAATATATATATATATTGGGATACAACACTACGCCATATGCCGGGATTTATTATCAAAAATCTCATAGAGTCCTAAGTTGCTCGTTCATTTACAGAAACAAAATAGACTATAACTTCGATTTTATAAATGCCAGCCTAATTTTAAAAGTACATAAATCATTACGCAGAAAATACTTATAAAGAGTGCTGATAAATTATTTCCATTTACAATCACCCTTCTAACACACTTTTTATATCACCAACTTTAATCCATAATTAAAGAATCCATGATCTCTCTACCTACAACCACAACCGATGTAAATTCTTTAACCCTCACACAAACATCTCCAGTAAACGCATAGACAACTATTAGACATACATCCTTTTGCAAATTAATTGAAACTAAACAAATAATGTCTTCCTAAGATCTTTCATACTTTTCCTCATCACGTCGTCTCCTCTGACCGCATTTTCCTTTACGTTTTAGACTAATGGGTTTGGTTTGTTTCTTAGCCTTGATGACACTACTGACAGTTGAAAGGCTGACACCAACAATATCCGTAAGGCTTGCCAGTATGTTCGTGCAGCGTTACAATTTTTGTACGCCTCCTTGGAGTAACGTACATTGCAGACAATGACCGTAGGACAACTAATCGACAGTCGAGACATTAGTATCTGGGCATGCTAAAAAAATTGAGGCAATCACGAATTACGCAATATTTTTCAAGGCCAAACACATTTCATTAACCTCCCCGAAAATAGATTCATATTGCTACACACCACTGAAAATGACCTAATATAAGGGGAAAAAAAGAAATCAATAACACACTGTCACTCCAGTGGGTCTAACACTGACCGAATGGTGAAAGAAAGGAAACTAAAGTTGTTTCAATTAATTTGCACAAGGATGTAGACAAAAATGCTCACTAGACGCTCAAACGCACAGACGCGTGCACACACGCACGCACGCACACACACACGCGCACACACCCACACACACATATTTTCGATATAATCCCGCATCGACTAATTAGAATTGTGATTTATATACATACAAGAATTATCCACACGAAAGCTGCTCGTGAGGTTTATTTAACCAATAAAAACAAACAAGACAAAAATAAAAATGACAGATAGATAGATAGATAGATAGATAGATAGATAGATAGATAGATAGATAGATAGATAGATGCGAGGCTGAGTGGTTTGAACATTTACTTTCCAGCTATGAGATTTGGGTTCGTATCTTACCATGGGCAGTCCGTCAGTTGACTTCTTAATGCTATCAGCCAGAGGAGATAAAGTGCCTGAAAACAATAAGACGCGGTGATCCAAAACGTGTGGTCGAAATCGGGTAGTCAGAACAATTCGAAAGCCGTTGATGGTTGAGCTAGAACGTTACCACAAGACATAGTGGCAGAGGGACTTGTTCCGTGTTAACTGTTGTGCACGTCAGATAAGGCGTTCTGTCCTTGAAGTTTGTAACTAAGGCCTGCTCAGCATTGTTTTAATATAGAACACAGGTGTTCAACAAGCACAAATGTGCGAGCAGGCGCCTGAAACAAGGATACAGTATTCAGGCATTATATATATATATATATATATATATATATATATATATATATATATATATATATATTTAAAAAGGAAAATTAGACTGATTTTTCTCCAGTTTCTGAAAGGATTTTTCTGTTGCTGAGGTGATGTGTTATCCCCCGTGGGGATTTTCACATCGAAATGGCCATTCAACATCATTGAATTAATCCTTTTTTAATTTATATATATATATATATATATATATATATATATATATATATATATATATATATATATAAGTGGTTTTAAACTAATGAATATATCTTCCACAGTTTAATATTTACTTTATATTTTATAAAGTACTCAATAGAGCATTTATAGATATATAGATGTTATTATGATTGTTATAATAATAGCAGACTGCAACTCAAAAGCTATGAAGTTTCGGTGCTCAATGCACCGTCATCAGGTAATGAAATGTAGTTCAGTTACAGGGTCATATATATTGATAAGGACATTTAAAATAAAAATAAAAAATGCAAGCATATTAGTTGAATGTAGTGGAGTGGTTTAAGCTCGAAGTTTTCAGTAGATTTCCCTGTTTTTGTTGCATTTAAAATTAATTTCTACCGGCCTAGAAATTGAAAGTCTTAATAAAGGATGGCGGCAAATTTCTTTATTAAGGCTTTCGAGCCCTAAACCGGAAGATATTAATTTCTTCTTTTTAAGAAATAGTTATGTCTACTCAAACACGGGTACTTAGTAATTATAACGTTTATAATGGTGTAATGAATGCTTTAAAACTAATCCATGGTCCTGGAGCTTAGACTCTTTGGACGTTGGCACGAAAGACTAAAAAGCAATAGTTGTTTCCAGTTAAAGCGAAACCGTAGACTGAAAGAACAATGAATGGATGTAAATCAAATTTTGATTTCCTGGTATCGATATCAAATAAGTTTTTTTCGTCGTAAACTGAATTTTGAAGGCTAAATGAGTCCTCTGAGTAAATGGTATCATGGCTGAGACGAAAAACTACAATTATAACTACTTAGAGCCAAACGCGAAGCAAAAACTAAAATAAAAGGGTTGAAAAAAAATACACACATACAGGCAGATAAACAGACAGCCACACAAACATATTGCCTTATATATATATATATATATATATATATATATATATATTATCGATTTTCTGCACTATTGTAAGAACTGCAACCTTGAAACTTCTGAATATCGTTTCTTATGTCTTTGTCTATGAGTGTATCAAATTTGATTAAAATCGGACCGCTCCTTCTAAAACCCGATTTTTTCGATTATCGATTTTTGATATTTATCGGGGCTACCTCGACAGAAAACCTAGCTAAGAACTCTTGCAGACGCTTATAGTACAACTGTGTAAATTTTCAAAAAGATCGGTTCAGCCATTTCGGAGTCTATAGGTAACGGACACACACACACAGGCACACACACAGAAACAAAGTTCCATTTATGAATAAGTTTAGATAAATGTGCCTCTGTGTGTGTGTGTGTGTATGTGTGTGTGTGTGTGTGTGCGCGCGCGCGCGCGTGTGTGAGTGTGTGTGTGTGTGCATTTGTACAAGATGAAATATTTGTATGATAAGTAACGACACAAAACATGTACACAGACAATATTATACTCTCGTATTAGAGGCTCATTCTGGAATTTTACCATCTGTTTTTGTTTTCTCTCACGGCGTGTCTACCCTGCTTTCCGACTATTTTTCTAAGTCTCTTGTTAACGAAACTGGCAAATTTCCATAGGTAAATATCCGCCGCAACGACCTGAAAACGGACAGAAGGGAGCTGTTGACTTTCTCAATAAACAAAATATCTGCAACTGTCGCTGAGACGAAAATATATAAATATGAAACAGGTTTTATAATTGTTATTATAAAGCTTTCACTTTCCCAAACCACTGTCTGAGGTCCTACACCATTACTACACCTGTTAGCCATTGATGACACCAACTTCAACAGTATTGAATAGAATTATTTGTTTTCATATTCATTCTCACCGGGCCGAATAACAATCTGTTTAATTCATGGTTAACACAGAAAGAAAAAATAAACTATGTTTTATTTAGCAAAACTCAAAGTTTATATGTGTAGGTTTATTTATTGCGTAGTTATTGTGAGTTATTTGCTGAATAGGCGAAAAGTAACCAGTAAGTTTCCATATGTGAATCTCCGGTTGTCTAAAAAATAGGAAGTTTTTTAAAGAGCAGATGAATGCCATGAGTCCAAGGTTCAAATCACTTGCCAATAAATGATTTAATATTTTTACGCTCCTTAGCGTTAAGTAAAGATTAGCAAGCTAGTCTAATTGATCAGTATATTATTTTAATCATTTCAACCCAAGCAAAGCGGTTAGTCACTAATTTTGCAGGAGTTTACAGTGAGAGAAAAGACTGGGTACACTTGATATTGAAGAAAGGATAAAAGGTTATGGAAGGGAGTTCCACAGGCGGGATGTACGAGAAGACAAACTACCTGAATAGAAGTGGCGGTTATATTTAAATATTTCAACGGTAAAAGGGTGGGACATAGATGCTAATCTGGTGGCACGCTTAAATTCACGTGGACAGGGCACCTGGGGGAAATATAGTCAGAGAAGTTGCCATGAAATATTTGTAGAAAAGACAGATGGAAGCAACGCCACGTCAGTGAGAAGGTGACTGAAGTCGAGATGCCATGTCAGGACCAATTATATTGTAGATCTGTCTTTAGATTTTGTCGAAAAACTAGGGATGAATAGCAAAAGCAACCGACCAGATATTGGTGAATTGGCCCCTCTCTGAGTGCCTGGGTCTTGTACGAAAAGCTAAGCTAAGTAAATAAGATCTTCGTTTTAAGAATGGTGTAATGTGCGTTGTGGTACAGTAGATATCGGCTCGGAACGAAAATCCGGGGAGCCGAGTTCGAATTCCAGTTGAATCCATTGTATTCACTTACGCGCAAATACCCTTGGGAAAGGTATTAATCCGTCTCTTTCTTCCAGTTATGGGTTAAATAGCAGGACAGATTGGGTTCTATAGCCTTGGTCGGCAACCAGTCTACCGCAGAAAGCAATGGCAACCTACTGCGGGATAATCTTCTGCCCAGTCAGTCATGTCTCTTTCGAGACATGATCGCCCAAGTGTGTATCACGTATGGTACTTGACTGACTACAAAAATTTACCATTCTATTAAACGCTGTTAATGAAAGTGCTAGGAAAGAACAAATATTTCCAGTTTACATTTTCCCCATTCTAAGCATTATTATATCTTTGATATAGCAATACATTAATACACGGACGGAACAGAATAGCTAATGTAAGTAATGACAAACAAGCATTATTCTCAAAGAGATTTTTATACATGGCCATGTCACACAAGAAATGATATCCAAATATATAAATCAGTCAGTCAGTTAAATACTATACTAGGCAAAAAATTCTCCAGTCATTTCTTTTAGTGGTAGACTGCTTGCCAACTAAGGCTATAAAATTCAGTCTGTCCTACTATTCAACCCACAGCTTGAGGGAGAAGAGATGGATTCATACCTTTCTCAAAAGTATTTGCACGCCAGTTAATTCAACTGGAATTCGAACTCGACTCTCCTATTTCTAGGTACATTCATAAATCAGTCGGTTAAGTGCCGTACGTGATACACGCTTAGGCGATCATGTCTTCTTTCTGGGCAGAAGATTATCCCGCAGTAGGTTGCCATTACTTGGACTCGTTGCCAGTCAAGGCTATAGAAACCAATCTGTCCTACATTCGTAAAGACTTGTCAGTAATTGATCTCATACAGAGAGATTGTAACATATGAATAAAACAAGCAGAGTGGAAAGGTAAGATTACTTGTAATATATCCCGAAGGGAAAACGGCCAGGTCGGTGGTATCTTCTATGAACTTCGTGGCACCGTGTGGACTCTTCTGTTCTCCCTACTGCTGTGAGCTTCAAATGACGTCTAGTGCTTTAGCAGACTATCGCCAGTAACTACATGGGCTGTCCTGTCTTATCTCTACGCGTGCCAAATAGCAGCTAAGCTTTTCTCACAACACAAACTCACATCACTTAACGTTTGTCACGTAACTCTCGATATCGTCTTAATCAAAGGGAGATAATCGCCTTTCGCATCCCTATAGTGATCCAATTGACCAGTGCGGAAATTTTCAACTCCAACACTTCGTAACATTGCCGTAATAAAGCAGGGTATGAATGGTCAAATAGGGAAATAATAAAGCAGGGTATGAATGGTCAAATAGGGAAAGTTTAATGTTAGCTGTGTTTCAACCCATTATATGGTTTTCAGGTGCATTCCAAAGGTGTCGCTTCTTCAGGTCAATAACAGTCACCTTCCTGACAAATCAACGTGTGATTCGAATTCGGGTCTCATAGGCGGAAAGCCAACGTTGTAACCACTCGGCAACGCGTACTTATTAAAAGAAAACAGTTAAAGGAAGCTATGGAGAGGAGTGTTTTTTTTTGTGGGACAATGCACCTGGTAAGGCGATGGATATTTTGAAGTACCTTGAATTTAGATATAGAACATTAACAATGCTCACCAAATCTGGCTACATCTCACTGTCCCCATCTCAGCTAACAATGTAAACCTTATAACGTTGCAAAATACGTTGCTTCGTAATGTTACCTTAAGCAAAAATTGATAATAATTTACAGGAAGATGGACATTCATCATGTAAATACGAAAATAAATTTTATAATTCCCATACATATTATTAATTGAAGAAAAAATATTCTGATGTCATAAATGACTAGTGGTGAATTTTGCAGGACTTCGTAACGTTGGGACAAAGCTGGAGGACTGTGGTCGGTTTGGGCTCAGCAAAATAGTCGATCGTAACGTTGCGATAACTTCACCACAATATCACACAACTCGCTATTAAAATACAACGTATCTGCAACGTTGCAAGAAAGTTTCGCGTGCCGGTTACCCCACTTACCGCCGCCAAAATCTCTCATTAGGGGGAGGGCTCTTTAGATCTGTAAAAGGACAATCAAATTCTCTCTCTCTCTCTCTCTCTCTCTCTCTCTCTCTCTCTCTCTCTCTCTGTGTGTGCTTCCAAATGTAGTCGACGTAGGTAACGAACGCCGCTGACAGGACGCGTTCGTTTCCTTGGCCCTCGGTTGATTTTTTAACTTTCTCACATGCACACGATTGCTTCCCCGACGGCTACAATCTCCAGGAGTTTAAATGTAAGGTCAATAGACACCTCCTAACACACTAACCTGCTCCCATTCTATCAAACACTCTTCCCATCTGCCCAACCCTCATCCTCGGTATCCTTACTCATCTGTCACCTTCCTCCTGACATTCCCTATGTCTAACCACTCCTTCTCTTTACCTTCCCCTATGTAGCCCCATGCGCAATAGTGGAAGTGGAATGCCTTGCTTGGGGTGAGATGATTAAAAAAAAATGCACATGCACACACATGGTCATCATACACGCTAGTCACACACACACACACACATGCAAATATACACACACACTTTTAATTTGTTCTGTTGTTTCCTTACAATTGTGTACATATGTAATTCCTTCTTTGAATAACATGCATTGTCGTTTGTTTCGTACTCATTGTTTTGTGCTTTTATTTTTACCCGGACTCACTTTGAGTCCACCAATATTTTTTGTGGGATAAATGTTTTAGGAGCCCATAAATACATACGATACACCGTACACAAATACATATCAAAAGTGTAGATTCCCGTATAATGGTGACTTATTTCTACCCAAACATACTTGTATCCTGCAACACGTGTTTGCTGTGTGTTTTCAAACCTTAAAACAACTTCGAAACGGAAGGAAAGGTTCGAATATTTCAGGGGTGATGACATCAGAAGAGAATTATTCCAATGGGGAAACATCAGTTCTTTGAGAGAGTTGAGACGATGTACCAAATGTATTCAACTGTGGGCTGAATATGTATACTATGTACGTTCCATAGCTCAGAGTCATTTCTTTCTTAGTCACTCTGATAATTTTTAGCACTTAATAGATAAGCATAATTATTTAGATAGATAGATAGATAGATAGATAGATAGATAGATAGATAGATAGATAGATAGATAGATAGATAGATAAACAAACAAACATAATAAAATATATACAGGAACATAAGTTATGTTGTATACTCCTGCTGAATATATATTTGCATCTATCAAAACGTCGGGTATATATATTTGCAGCAATTCACGGGGGAAGCAACGATGACCACACCGACGAAATACCATTCAACGGGGACCGAAGTGCTGATTCTTCTTCGGAGAGTAAATTAAACTTTGGCTAAAATGACGTCTCTCATAAATGTCGATGAAAATATATCTCTTGACAATTCACAGGGTAAATGACGAATTAAACTTTCCGAACACAATGACTCCAAAATGTAAATAAAATATGCCATAATATTTTATTCACGCTTTTCCATCTTTTTAACAAAGCAGGGGCTTGGATTTATTGTGTTGTGAGTAATTTGGTCTGAACGGAGCACACACACGCATACGAGAGGGACCGGCCAAAAGGCCGGCCCCTTCTCTTCAATTGCCAAAACCCCAACTGATCTACTCTCTGCAACCGCCGAAATTACAATTACTACTAAAAATTCAACTCAAGATTCACTGACTTTCTGTGTCAGCTGACGTCACTACAGCTGTGGCTTCCGGTGCATTCTACTTCAGGCACTAACCTTTCTTGACCCTACTAGTCATAACAAATTTCTAAATCAGCATCTGCGTTTTCGTACGCAGCAACACGTGCTTAATTGCACTTATTTCAAATTTTAAAACAATATCCATTTTTCAAATCTTAAAATGACATCTGCGTCACCCAGCGCAAAATACACTTCATGGCAAAATTCCACACCGACCAAGATATCATAGTAACGAATTCATAGATAGATAGATAGATAGATAGATAGATAGATAGATAGATAGATATGTGAATAAATTGTGATAGATAGATAGATAGATAGATAGATAGATAGATAGATAGATAGATAGATAGATAATGAAGGGACTGAGATAGATAGATAGATAGATAGATAGATAGATAGATAGATAGATAGTGAAAAATGTATGACAAAGTGGGAAAAGATTGCATGTGACACGTTTCATCCTTTAGAATTTTATCGGACTAAACTTGTTATGTCGGTGCGATTACACATGCGCACGAACGAGGGTTACTAGGAATTTTAAGTTTAAATTTTTTTAATACAGCTTTTCATAAAGTTCGTGTGCACTTTAAAAATAATTATAACTTTATTTGTATTTGCGATTTTTTAAACTGCACACGAAATTTATGGACACTGTATAATTTAACTGATTTCATTTAGATTATTTTCTTTCTTCCATCACTTTCCTTATTCGATATCCCACACCGTAACAAAAGAAGATCTGCCAGGAATTATGAAACGTTGCAAGAGCATGGGTGCCAATTTACTGAGAACGACCTTGTGATCAAGACACTCCCTAAATATTTTTGTCGTTCTGAATTGTTTTCTCCTTTGATCGGAGTAGAATTTTTTTTAATTTTAAGATTAGTCATTCTCGTTACGATGGATAAACAACGCATTCCATATATTGTTTTGTAAAATGTTCCTTTTGTGCTCTTATGATAATTTATTTAGATTCCTTGAAGTTTCTCCTGTGTATTCTTTGTGACAATTATTACAGGCGTTCGAGTAAATACCTCTTTAGATAGATAGATAGATATGTGAATAAACTGTGATAGATAGATAGATAGATAGATAGATAGATAGATAGATAGATAGATATGTGAATAAATTGTGATAGATAGATAGATGATAGATAGATAGATATGTGAATAAATTGTGATAGATAGATAGATGATAGATAGATAGATATGTGAATAAATTGTGATAGATAGATAGATAGATAGATAGATAGATAGATAGATAGATAGATCTATATTTATTTATAAATGGAACTCTGTGTGTGTGTGTGTGTGTGTGTGTGTGTGTGTGTGTGTGTGTGTGTGTGTGTGTGTGTGTGCCCGTTACCTATAGACTCCAAAACGGCTAAACCGATTTTCTTGAAAATTTACACAGTTGTACTATAAGCGTCTGCGAGTGTTCTTGTGCCGAGTTACCTCCGATAAATATCAAAAATCGATAATCGAAAAATGTTATAAAAGAAATGGTCCGATTTTAATCAAATTTGATACACTTATAGACAAAGACATAAGAAACGATATTCAGAAGTTTCAAGGTTGCAGTTCTTACAATAGTGCAGAAAATTCGATATCGATATCAGAAAATCAAGATTTGACTTACATCCATTCATTTTTCTTTCAGTCTACGGTTTCACTTTAACTGGAAACAACTACTGATTTTTAGTCTTTCGCGCCAACGTCCAAAGAGTCTGAGCTACAGGAACATGGATTAGTTTTAAAGCTTTCATTATACCCAAGCAACGCCGGGCTATACTGCTAGTAGATAGATAGATAAAAATAATTAGATAAAGCTAAGGACCAGCGGTTAGCGACGTCAGAAAAATAGTTGAATTACAGTAACATCGCCAGTATGTGACCTATCAGCCAAATCAAATTACAACGCATCTGCAACGTTATAAAAAATGTTCCGTGTTAGATGAGTATCTCGTCAAGATCAAGAATCTCACTCTCTCATCGACCATGAAATACCTGATGCTCGATTCTTTGACCAGATTTTTAGAAGTAGGTCGAGTCGAGAAATTTTGCTTAAGGAATCATTTACTTCTCCATCGGACATTGTAGCATGTCCGGCACTTTTGTTAAGAAACCAAAAATTATAATAGAAATGGAAAATGAATTCATTGCTTAATCTGAGTCGGAAATTAAGAGAAACAGTGGCAATCGAAAGTCATATTCGATTCACCGATTTCTTTTTCTATCTATCTATCTATCTATCTATCTATCTATCTATCTATCTATTAAATTTTGTTTGTATATATATATATATATATATATATATATATATATATCAGCATGCAGTGTGGGTATAGAAGAATCCAAAGGAGTATCCTGTACATACAGTGGTAGGATAACTCTCTAAGAGAGCTCTAAATATATATGTATATAAATACATCTAGAGCAAATATAAGAAAAATTAAGGCAGCCACGTTATTTCATGGTAAATCGGAAGTATAGGCGTATTTCAGGCGAACCATCATCAACTTCCGTCTTTATTTTACAAAGGATTTTACACCTTAAAATCCTTTGTAAACTAAAGACGGATGATGATGGTGTAAAGTCCTTTGTAAAATAAAGACGGAAGCTGATGATGGTTCGCCTGAAATAGGCAAATACTTCCGATTTACCATGAAATAACGTGTCTGCTTTAATTTTTCTTATATATATATATATATTGTCCATATCTATCTATCTATCTATCTATCTATCTATCTATCTATCTATCTATCTATCTATCTATCTCTTTCACAAACATTCGTGGTATGCGTACCAACTTATGCAGTGTGGAATCTTTCCTCCACAAAAAGTCTCCTTACATCCTCGCGTTTTGCGAAACTAATCTTAGACCCTCAATCCCCTCCTCTGACTTCTCGATGCCTGGCTACCTTCCCTTCTTTAGGAAGGACTCCTCTGTCCATATGCATTGTCTGTGAACACCTCCCTCTAGCTAGGGTGACTTCTCTCAAATCTCCTGATACATGTGTCTCCGTTTTTAGCTATCTGTTCTTTCTGTACCGTTCCCCTCCTCTCCCGACTGCTCCCTGCTAGACAATATCCCTGACAATAAAGATGGACCTACTTCCTCCTACACATTCGCTAACATATTTGTGTATGGGGATTTTAATGCCCACCATGCCAAGTGGCTGAAAAACTCTGTCACCTATCCTGCTTGCATTCATGCCATGAACTTTGCAATTACTCAATCTCTTACGCACGTGGTGGACTACCTCACACGTTTCACTAGTATCTCTACAGGACACGCTTCTCTGCTAGATCTCTGCTTCACCTCTGTCCAATCATACTGTCCTTTCCATCAATATTTCGCTCTACTCCCACACCCCTAGGAATTTCTACCAACAGAATTTCTTACTGCTACCAAAGAGTAGACTGGGATTTCCTGTGACGTCCCTTGGGGAAAAGTATTTAGCCTTCCTGTTGAGGACTGCGCCTTTGAAGTCTCCTCCTGGGTGAAAGCTGACATCTATACTTTCATCCCGGTCAGGAAGTTACGACCTAAATTTACCTCTGTTCGTAATGTGTGTAATAGGATCTCAAATGACACTCAGCTGTTGTTTGCTAAGAGAATGAAGCAGCGTATAGCAGCCCGCAAGTTTGGCTCCAAAGACTACTGGCGGCTCGGCAAATGTGTGCTGAACAACAGCAAACCCTCCATACCGCCTTTAGTCAATAAATTTGAGGTTCTCACAGCCACTGTGAACAAGGCCGTGTGCTTTGCTCGCAGATTTTCCTCTATTTTCACATTTGACTCGTCTGGAATATCTGCCTCCGACTTCCCTCTTAGATCTGAGGTTCAAATGAGGTATGTTTAAATAACACTCTCTCTTGTCTCTAAAATAATTTCAAAACTTGACCCGATAAGACGAGCGGGGGCGACGGAATCCCGGTCATTGTCTTGAATAAATGTGCCCCCGTTCTCTTCTCTTTCCTCTCTAAACTTTATAATTACTGCCTCTCGGTTTCCTGTTTTTCTGCCTGCTAGAAGTCCTCTTCTGTGGTTCCTGTATTTAAGAACTCAAGATAACCATCCAGCTTCTCTAATTATTACCCTATCAGCCTCCTACCGATTTTCGGCAAAGTGTTCGATGCTATCATCATTACTGAAATAGTTCAACATCTCATCGCACATAAAATATTTTCGGATAGATAGTATAGCTTCCGCTTTGCCAGATCTACTGTCGATATGCTGACGACCATCACGGAGTACATATACCAGGCCCTTGATAAGAACGGCTAAGCTCCAGCTGTTGCCCTGGATATCTCCAAAGCATTTAATACGGTCTTTCACGCCGACCTTCTCCGCAAGTTACACGGCTATGGTATCACTGGACGTTTGCTTGTTTTGATCCAGTCGTTCCAACCAAACCGCATAGTGAATGTCGCTTGAACGGGCACACCTCCAGATTCTATCACACGAAAGCGGCCGTCCTCCAGGGCTCCATCCTTGGACCGACTCTTTTTCTGAACTTCACCAACGATCTCTCTGACGTGATCAAATCCCAAGTAAGCATTTACGCTGACGACACAACCATTTACTCCCGCCCTAGTCGGAAATCTGCCAAGGTGAACAAAAATGACTTCGCTGCTGATCTTGAGAAGAACCTCTGATCTACGGCGGACTGGGAGCAAGAAATGGCTAAATACTTGCAAAACAAAGCTTCTATCCGACAACTAACATAGACGGTCTCTCCTGACCCCATTAAAATGGATCTAGCTTGTCTCCCCGAAAACAATACACTGCGCCTCCTCGGCCTCACTCTCTCAGCCTACCTCTAGTGGAACGACTACATTGAATCAATAGCTAAACCTACTGCTAGGAAGTTTGGGTCACTGTGTCGGGACAGGAAGATTTTCTTGCCTGAATCCATCTTGCACATATACAAATCAACTATCCGCCTATGCATTGAATATTGTTATATCTGGTCAGGCTTCCCTGCTATTCATTCCGGGATCCTCGATAGGCTCCTGAAGAGAGTCTGCAATATAATCGATCCCGGACTGGCAGCTCGACTTCAACCACTTTCTCACCGACGGGATATGGCTTCATTCTACAAATATTTTCATTGCTCCGACGACCTTAGCTCTCTGGTGCCTCTTTCTGCAAGAATCTACTCGAGCAACTAGACTTACAACAAATTTCCACTCTTTTACAGTCAAAACAACTAAATGCAGCCGCCACCTCTACTATAACAGCTTCTTTTCTCGCACTTCCGGCCTGTGAAACTCCCTGCCGTCTATTTGCTTCCTTGATAGCTACAATCTCTAAGAATTTAAATTCAACGTCAATTGCAATATTTAAATGCAATGTCAATTGTTATCTCTTATCCCCTTGACTCCATATTTCTCTTATGCTTTCCCCAACACCCACAAAATTTTGTTGTTCTCCCTTTTTCACTCTATTCTTGCGCAACTCTCTTCACATCAGTATTCGCATCCTTCTCTTGTCCATTCTCTGACACCCCTTGTAACTGGTTCCTCTTCGGGTCCTCTTTCTCTTCGCTTTCCTCCTATGTAACCCTTCACTCTCCTCAGTACTGCCTTGCTTGGGATAAATGATTTTTAAAAAACTAGCTAGCTACCTAGATATTTGTCTGTCTGTCTGTCTGTCTGTCTGTCTGTCTGTCTATCTTGCTCAATCTGTTCATTATCTATCTATCTATCTATCTATCTATCTAGCTATCTCAGTCTGTTCATTATCTATCTATCTATCTATCTATCTATCTATCTATCTTGCTCAATCTGTTCACTATCTTGTTCAATCTGTTCATTATATATCTATCTATCTATCTATCTATCTATCTATCTATCTATCTATCTATCTCAGTCTGTTCATATCTATCTATCTATCTATCTATCTATCTATCTATCTATCTATCTATCTATCTATCTATCTATCTATCTTGCTCAATCTGTTCATTATCATATCTATCTATCTATCTATCTATCTATCTATCTATCTATCTATCTATCTATCTCAGTCTGTTCATTATCATATCTATCTATCTATCTATCTATCTATCTATCTATCTATTATTTCAAATGCTATTTTTAGTGGATAATAGTTCTTCAAAGACATGCTTTTTGCCTGTCCCAGTGGATGCCCAGTATTATGTTTAATGATAAGCTGAACAAAATTGAAATAAAATCCTGAGCCTATTTTTGACCTTAGGTCATAACGAGTGTTTTGTCTATTTCAGGAGTATTGCTGATCAACTGAAGCAGGGCAAACCTGTTGAACCGGAGTATTTCGACAGCGTCACCGTATTTTTTAGCGACATTGTTGGCTACACAAATTTATGTGACAGGAGTACTCCATTACAAGTTAGTTCTTTTCAATCAGTTTTTCAAACTCATAGATATCGACATAGTTCAATATCTATCTATCTATCTATCTATCTATCTATCTATCTATCTATCTATCTATCTATCTGTGAATAACGTAATTCTCCTAATTCTGTTGTCCTAAGCTTAGTAGATCTATCTATCTGGTTAGCTAGCTATCCCATTTTCTTCATTATCTATCTATCTAGCTAGCTAGCTAACTATCTATCTATCTATCTATCTATCTATCTATCTATCTATCTATCTAATTTCTTCATTATCTATGAATAATTTAATTCTCCTAATTATGTTGTCCTAAGCTTAGGAGATCTATCTATCTATCTATCTATCTATCTATCTATCTATCTATCTATCTATCTATCTATCTATCTATCTATCTAGGTAGGTAGTCTGAGTAAAGTTAAGAGTATCTCGTTATCCAGCGTTGGCTTGCTTGATTGCCTAAACTAACAGTATTCAAATTCCTGACTTTGATTAAAGCTTGGACACCAACCGTTCTATCCAGTGGGGAATACATTGTCATTTAACCCACGTTATGAAATTTTGTCTCTTTTCTTTTTCTATATTCATTCATTCATTCATTCTTTTCATTTTTCTTTCCTTTAACTTCTTTTCTGTTTCTTTTTCTGCCTGTATGTTATAAAACTTTCTTATTTTTCTTCCTTTCTGTTTCGTGTTTCTCTCGTTCTTCACCTCTGGTTCTATTTCCGTAGATATTTTCTAAGCAAACAGACCGTTCTCCTCTATACAGAAGTTTGGTCCAGCACAATCTTTCTCGCCCTTTCAACATTAAGTTAACCTTAATAAATGTCAAGAAAGACAGAATGATAGAAAGGGAAAGAAAACAAACAACGATAGCAAAAAAAAAAAGAATGAAAAGAAGAATTTTAATATAAAGAAGTAAAAATAATAAGAAACAATAAAAGAAAGACATTGGATTTGTGTGGAAATTAAACAAAAGAGAGAGGCGAATGAAGGGGGCTTATTGCGATAACTAAAGCAAGAAAGGGTTAGAGTTAGCATTCCAGAATGATAGTTATAAAAACAAACGAGGAAGTAACTATTCGCTACAATACTTGCCGATACCAATGCCATCATTAATGCTACCGGCACCATCATCATCTTTCCTTTCACAACAGAAGCATCAAATTGTTTCTCGCCAAACCGGAAGTTGTGTTTGTTTTCGCAATTTTATCTGTCTTTCAGATATTGGGATTTTTTTTTTTAAATTTTGTTTTAACGATAGTATTTTCTAACGAAAATAAAACAAAATGTCTGAATATCTGAGCTGGGTTAGTTGTGCTTGTTCAATGACATGTAAATGCCAATATATAAAAGGTTGCTTTACAAACCAGACAAAACCTCTCCATTTTAAAAACCACGATCCACTTTTGCAACTATTTTTATGTGTCGTATCTCTTCAAGACGTTGGAGATCATGGCCTTTCACATCTTCCAATCGCTTAATAAATTTTGTCGTTATTCCTCTCAAAACCTGCTCTGGCATCCGTCTTCCCATCAAGTACATCACGGGCTGTTTTCTCCTGTACGTCTCTCTCTATATTCGCCCTGTGAATATCAGATTCTCCGATCCTTCTTTCTCGTTTCGTGTTCCAGAAACTTCAGCAGTCTCTTCCTAATGTTAAGTATATGTTTGCTTTTTCTTTCCATTCTCTTCAAAAACTCGTCGTTGTTCACATGCTCGGTCTATGTTACTCTCCACATACGCCGGCCTTCTACAAAAGCTACAGGGCAATGGTAATACTGGACGTTTGTTTGGGTTGATCTAATTGTTCCTATCAAACCGCATAATGATGGTCGCTTGAACGGGCACGCCTCCAGATCCTATCACGGGTGTCACCAAAGTCCCCATCCTAGGCCCGACGCTCTTTCTAATCTTCATCAACGATTTCCCTGATGTGATCATTTCTCAAGTAGGCATTTACGTTGACGACACCACCATTTACTCTCACCTCGATCAGAAATCTACCAAGACCGACAAAGTTAACCTCGCTGCTGATGTTGAGAATGACCTCCAATCTGTGGTGGACTGCGGTAAGAAATGGAACGTAAACTTTAATGCGTCCAAAACGAAGCTGCAATCAGTCAACCACCATAGACACTCCTTCCTATCCCCTCCCCTTAACGTGGATCTAGCTAGTCTCCTCAAAACAATACACTGCGCCTCCTCGGCCTCACTCTCTCAGCCGACCTCAAGTGGAACGACTACATTGAATCAATAGCTAAACCTACTGCTAGGAAGTTTGGGTCACTGTGTCGGGACAGGAAGATTTTCTCGCCTGAATCCATCTTGCACCTATACAAATCAACTATCCGCCTATGCATTGAATATTGTTATATCTGGTCAGGCGACCCTGCTATTCATTTCAAGATCCTCGATAGGCTCCTGAAGAGAGTCTGCAATATAATCGATCCCGGACTGGCAGCTCGACTTCAACCACTTTCTCACCGACGGGGTATAGCTTCGCTCTGTCTCTTCTACAAATATTTTCATTGCTCCGACGACCTTAGCTCTCTGGTGCCTCTTTCTGCAAGAATCTACTCGAGCTGGCAACAAGATTTCACTCTTTTACAGTCAAAACAGCTAAATGCAGCCCCACTTCTACTGTAACAGCTTCTTTTCTCGCACTTCTTGCCTGTAAATCTCCCTTCCGTATATTTGCTTCTGTACATTTGCTTTCTTGATAGCTACAGTCTCCAAGAGTTTAAATACAACGTCAATTGCTATCTCTTATCCCTGTGACTCTCATACTTTTCTTATCCTTTTGCCAACAACCCCTGAATCTTGTTCATCTCCATTTTTCACTTTACTCTCATGCAACTCTCTTCACACCAGTATTTCCATCTTTATCTTACCCATTAGCTGACATCCCCTGTAACTGGTTCCTCTTCGGTTCTTCTTATTCTTCGCTCCCCTCGTATATAATCCTTCACTATCCTCTTACGTACCACCCCCCACCGCGCACCAGTGCCTTGCTTGGAGTGAAATAATTTAAAAACAAATCTGTTACTTCGCGTCTCTCCTTCATCGTTGAGGGGATTGTCCAGCATTTGCTGCCATACAGAGGGACAGTTATCACGTAACAGTTCAATTCTCTTTTCTTTGTTTCCAACGAAATTTTCTTGCTTCTCAATATTCTGACCCTTTTTTAGTACTCATTATATTTATAAAGCTGTAAAATTTGCTTTGCAAGATTTTAAAGATTTATCAATTTATTACAAAGAATTCTCTCTTTCCTTTCTCTCACACGTATTATATTATTACCGTTTAATACATACTTTACATACACGCAGTTATTTGCTAATTTTATTCCAAGTTGGCTTAAGGTCACATGTATCGTGCAGCCACACTCAGTCTCAATGATTTCCAAAGCTAATTTGTTGAATGTTACACAAAGATACTGAACACACACACACACACACACACACACACACACACACACACACACACACACACACACACACACACACACACACTTTATATAAAAAGCAACCAAACATTAATAAAATTTTATAAATAGAAAACGTGACAAATTTTTATAGACAGTAAAGGTGACAAAAGTTTTTCAAAAATTTTACGTTTAAAATAAAATAGGGTCTGGTTATTGTTGAGATCAAATTAATTTAACTAAAAATTTACCACATAAATAAAAGTAAAGAGCGGAAAAAGAAAGATGATATTGGTAGGGGATATGAATAAAGAAATTGTTTGATATATAAACATATTTTTTAAAAATATATAAATATATATAAAAAAAAATATACCTAAGGCCGAGAAATTAAGTGTTTGGAGAATCATAAAAATATAGATAGTTGTAAGGTAGATTATAGTTACTTTTCAGCAGCACCAATACGTCAGTAAAGCATATGATATGAGGGGAGTATTTAATTGACAATTGAAAAATATACACCCCTTTTCGAACAAATGGTTAGCAGTACATTAGGTAAAAAATTCCTCTCTTTGATTAAGAAACATTTTCCTAATAATAATCCATTACTCAAAATTTTCAACAAAAATATTCTAAAATTAGGTTATAATCTAAAAAAACTGAATAATAATAATAAAATTTTAAATAAAAATGTAAACCTAATTGAAAATAAAAACCATCCAAACACAGAAATCAATACTTTAAACAGTAATAAATGTACTTGTAAAAACTCTATAGAGATGCCTTATAGAAACCATAGTTTATCAATGTACTATTTCTTCTACGGAAAACCCTAGTTAGATGAAGATTTATGTTGGTAGTGCTGAAATAATAAACTTAACCATTTAGCATTCAATTAAAACTAAAATAAAAGCTTCAAGAAAACTTTTATTTTTATTTTTAAGCATTCAATTTAAAATTTAGATATCGAAAATGAGTGGAGGTATCTACATAAAATGTATATGGGGTGTGTAGCAAAATTTCCAGCGAAAAAATGATTTTATTCTGTGTATTCAGTCTCTAATATTTTCTTCTTTTTTTTTGTTTTTGTTTTTACCAAAAATGATCATGGCGTCTTCAGAACAAACGGTATATTGTAATTGTATACGCGTGCGCGGATGTACGAGTGGTATGATGGTTAGCTGTTTGGAAAAGGAAATTGACGAGGCGGATTCGTATCAATGTGGCAAAAGTGAGAAATTTATACCACACTTTTAAAGTAGATTTTAAATATTTCTTACACGGCTCATATAATTTTTTTTTTTCATCTTGGGAGATCCATATCGAATTTTTAGTTAAATTTAGAATTAAAAAAAAAACAGATTTTGCATTGAATAAAAATTCAATATTTGAATTATTTTAACATTTTAAAAAAATATCAAATCTTGTCTCAAAAACTATAACAATGTTGCAACTGATTCGACTGAAGTGTCGTTAAAAAGAAATGAAGTAAAAATATGTGTTTTGTCGTTTTTCTTTTTTTTTTTTTCAAACTAAGAAAAGAATAACTATGAAAAATACAATTTTAATAAAATCAGCTTAATTTAATGATTTTTTTTATATTTTTACAAGATTTTTAATTCTAAAATCGAAGAAATCATTTATCTGTCGTCAAAAGTTCGATACTTTGTATGCTTTTCATAAATCATTTCAATTCAAAGTTACTGAAGGACATAATCATTTCGTTGCTTTTCCTCTTCAGAAGCATTTTTTTAAACAAAAAATAAAATAAAATTTAAAAGAATTGTAAAATTAAAAAGTGCAATAAAATTAGTTAAAAAACCTGCATGAGAACAGAACTAAGAATGCAAGCAGCAAACCCTGTGTTTGCCCCCCGCCCTCTCTCTCATTTTGTGTCTAACCACATCCATCATCCTCCCTGTCCAAAGAGTCAAGTCAATCAAGTGCCATACGTGATACACGCTTGGGCGATCATGTCTCGAGAGAGATATGACTGACTGGACAGGAGATTATCCCTGCAGTATGTTGCCATTACTTTCCGTGGTAGACTGGTTGCCAACCAAGGCTATAGAACCCAATCTGTTCTGTTGTTTAACCCCTGACTGGAAGGAAGAGGTAGATTCATACCTTTCCCAAGGGTATTTGCGCGTAAGTGAATGCAAGGAATTCAGCTGGAATTCGAACTCGGCTCCGCGATTTCTCGTTCGAGGCCGATATCCACTGCACTACAACGCACGTCCAAAGAGCATGAGGTATAGAAGAACAAGACGCGGCTAACTCCACTGATTTTTCTTGTTCTCTCGTTCACTCAGCTTTACACCCTCAAACTTCTTTCACTAAACATAAAACTGGTGCAATAATGATATAGGGAAGCAGGATTCTTCTCTACTTTGATATCACTTATTTACTTTGATATCACTTATTTACTTTGATATCACTTATTTACTTATATCACTTTGATATCACTTATTTACTTTGATATCACTTATTTACTTTGATATCACTTATTTACTTATATCACTTTGATATCACTTATTTACTTTGATATCACTTATTTACTTTGATATCACTTATTTACTTATATCACTTTGATATCACTTATCTACTTTGATATCCTTATTTACTTTGATATCACTTATTTACTTATATCCTTTGATATCACTTATTTACTTTGATATCCTTGTTGCTTTTGATATCACTTATTTGTATATCACTTTGATATCACTTATTTACTTATATCACTTTGATATCACTTATTTACTTATATCACTTTGATATAACTTATTTATATATCACTTTGATATCACTTGTTGCTTTGATATCACTTGTTACTTTTGATATCACTTATTTACTTATATCACTTTGATATCACTTATTTACTTTGATATCACTTATTTACTTTGATATCACTTGTTACTTATATCACTTTGATATCATATTTACTTATATCACTTTGATATCACTTGTTTACTTACTATACTTTGATATCACTTATTTACTTATATCACTTTGATATCACTTTTTTACTTATATCTTGATATCACTTTTTTACTTATATCACTTTGATATCACTTTTTTACTTATGTCCACTTTGATATCCTTTTTACTTATATCACTTTGATATCACTTATTTACTTATATCACTTTGATATCCTTGTTACTTATATCACTTTGATATCCTTATTTACTTATATCACTTTGATATCACTTGTTACTTTGATATCCTTATTTACTTTGATATCACTTATTTACTTATATCACTTTGATATCCTTGTTTACTTTTGATATCACTTATTTACTTTGATATCACTTATTTACTTATATCACTTTGATATCTGCTTTTTACTTATATCACTTTGATATCCTTATTTACTTATATCACTTTGATATCACTTGTTTATATATCACTTTGATATCCTTGTTTACTTTGATATCACTTATTTACTTTGATATCACTTGTTGCTTATATCACTTTGATATCACTTATTTACTTTGATATCATATTTGCTTTGATATCACTTATTTACTTATATCACTTTGATATCACTTTTTTACTTATATCACTTTGATATCACTTGTTTACTTATATCACTTTGATATCACTTATTTACTTATATCACTTTGATATCCTTGTTGCTTATATCACTTTGATATCCTTGTTACTTATATCACTTTGATATCACTTATTTACTTATATCACTTTGATATCACTTATTTACTTATATAACTGATATCTTATTTACTTATATCACTTTGATATCACTTATTTACTTATATCACTTTGATATCACTTATTTACTTATATCTTTGATATCAATTATTTACTTATATCTTTGATATCACTTGTTACTTATATCACTTTGATATCTACTTATTTACTTATATCACTTTAGTATCGCTTATTTACTTATATCATGATATCACTTATTTACTTATATCACTTTGATATCACTTATTTACTTATATCGCACGTGTCACTTATTTACTTATATCTTTGATATACTTATTTACTTATATCCTTTGATATCACTTATTTACTTATATCCTTTGATATCACTTATTTACTTATATCACTTTGATATCACTTGTTACTTATATCATGATATCACTTATTTACTTATATCACTTTGATATCACTTATTTACTTATATCACTTTGATATCACTTTTTTACTTATATCTTTGATATCACTTATTTACTTATATCACTTTGATATCACTTATTTACTTATATCACTTTGATATCACTTATTTACTTATATCCTTTGATATCACTTATTTACTTATATCACTTTGATATCACTTTTTTTATATATCACTTTGATATCACTTTTTTACTTATATCACTTTGATATCACTTTTTTACTTATATCACTTTGATATCACTTTTACTTATATCACTTTGATATCACTTATTTACTTATATCACTTTGATATCACTTATTTACTTATATCACTTCGGTATCACTTTTTACTTATATCACTTTGATATCACTTATTTACTTATATCACTTTGATATCCTTGTTTACTTATATCCTTTGATATCACTTATTTACAATTTATCCTAAGAAAGGAAAGAAAAGAAGATTATAAGACATTATCACGAGTGCATCGAAAATAGTAAAAATTATCAATAAAAACTTATTTACCATTGGAAAAACTCGAAGGATTGTAGTACACATGGGTACTTTCATGAATATTCAAATCAAGCCTAAATGCAATCGTCAGGCCATGTGCCTGGCGTTTGTGTTTAACATGAATCAGACTGTCGCCTCTGGGTGTTACTTTCAATGTCCACTTTTATATTTACACAGGCTCTATCCCTTATACTAAGTACTTTAACCTATAAATAAATATAGCATACCTTAAAATATACTTTATGATATATATATATATATATATATATTGCCCACTAGTGCATTTCCGATGGCATGCAGGCGTCAGATTCGTATATTAGGCATACAACATTAATATGGTCATTAGCAAAAAGAGCAGCCCAAAATATTAAATACAGTTGGGAGATACTAAAATTAAGCAGTTACAAAAACTTAAATACCTGGGAAGTGTTCTAACACAAGACGGAAAGTACAACACAGAGATCAGAAGGCAAATTGGCATGGGGAAGGACGCGTTCCAGAAGCTGAGTAAAGCATAAAGGCACAGGAAATTTTCACTAGAAATAAAGGAAAGTGTACTAGATTGCTATGTGATGCCACTTCTTCAATATGGCAGTGAATGCTGGACAATATAATCAAAGATGAAGGAAAAACTTGAAGCAACTGAAATGTGGTTCTATAGAAGGATGCTGCGGATATCGTGGACTGAGCATGTGAGCAATGATGAGGTTTTGTTAAGGATGGAAACAAAAGGAAATTAATATTGAGCATCAAGAAAAGACAGCTAAAGTTCCCGGGAAATGCAATAAGGAAGGCGGGCTTGGAGAACTTGATACTAACAGGCTAGATAGAGGGGAAAACAGACAGGGGAAAGCAGCGGATAACATATTTGAAGGGTCTGAGAAGGTGGATGACGGAACGGGGGTTGCGTGGTGTCACAGGAGAAAGTGTGCTCAAAGCCACCAGAAATAGGGAGACGTGGAAGGCCATGATCGCCTACGTTCTGAAGGGACACGGCACAAAGAAGAAGAAGAAGAAGAAGAAGAAGAAGAAGAAGAAGAAGAAGAAGAAGAATATGCCCCCTCTTGGCTCATGTGCTATCCACATTCCCATCAATAAAATATATATTGTTCGGCAGTAAGATATGCATTGAAAACAGAGTGAACATTGATGTTTCAAACTTAGATACTGTCATAATTACAACTTTTGGACACATTGAGTGTACGCGAACGTTGTAATATCGTTTCGGGCACACAAAAGCGAAGTATTTTAATAATTCTGAAAGCGCTTTTCCATGATTTAAGATTAATTACTTTTTACTAAATAAAAACTAAGCCCCGATTAAATAATCTTACCTGAGTGAATTCCAATTCTCAGTTTTAATACTTCACCGGGGGAATGCCTCACTTTGAAGTTGCTGACAGTCTCCAAGAGACGCAGGGACATTCTGGCAATTTCACTGGCATGTCTGATCCCGTTTCGAATCGGTAATCCAGACGCAACCATGTAGGCATCTCCGATTGTTTCAACCTGGTGAAGGAGGAGCAAAAAATACATAGATGTTGAAACACATGCAAGCGATTAATAATTAACTTTTCACACTAGTTAAATTATTCGGACTGTTGTCCTCATCTTGTTGTCATATTCGCGACGTTTCAGTCGTTGTGCGCTTCGGTCTTCTTCAGGTGATACACGTTGGAATTTCGAACCCAACCGTTTATTTTTCCACGAGAGGAAATTGTTCCAGTTCCATGTGACATGCCTTTTACTGAATATCTCAGTTTCAATTATTTTCCATTCGTAACTCAACTCTGTTAATATTTTGGTGTGTTTTTTTTATTTTGTCTATATTTCTGAGATATTGAAACTATTTACATTATCTAAATTGTTCGAACAGTTATCCTCATCTTTATTGTATTATTCACGGCGTTTTGGCCATTGTACGCTCCGGTTTTCTTCAGGGGGTACACGTTGAAATTTCAAACCGAATCCTTTATTTCCAACGTGATTTGTAAATACCTCGCACTCTTTTACGTCGACCACGAGAGTGACAGCCCGCATTTTTTAATTTATTTATTTATTTATTTATTGCTCTCACAACACTTTAAAATACATTCGCAGCATATGAGTAGTTTTATCACTTCATAAAGTTCAAGTAAGGATTTTTAAAAACATTTAACAACTTCAAACAAAGAGGTTCGTTACGTTCCTCTGCAAACTATGCCAACAAAAGACTAATAATTCTGCAAACATATTTAATCAATATATTTTGATTGTTTGTTTTGAAACCATGACCTGGTTTTCTTTTCTTTATCTGCTATAATACTGAATTGTTCTTTCAAACTGCTATCAATGTTGTCCTCATCATTACACATTGTTGCCTTATTTACCTGACTAACACGAGTCACCAACATATTAAGAGATAATAATCACATAACTTATTAGGGTAGTAGGGGCACCACATGTAGTGCAGCCGTAGTAAATGTGATATTTGAATTCAAAATTTTATTTCTAGTATAATCACCAACCATGGCTATAAGAAACAATCTGTCCTGTTATTTACCTGCTAATCACCAATACATTAATAGAATAATTATTATATTAACCATAGAAGAAGAGATGAATTTTTTTTTTTTTTAATCATATCACCCCAAGCAAGGCGATAACGCCACTGATGCGCAGGGGGCTACGTAAGGGTAAAAAGAATGGAAAAGAGAAAGCCAGAAACCGCATCCTAAACAGGAAACAAGGGATGAGCCTCTTCACCTGTTCAATAGATGTGGGTGGAGTGTGAACCGGGCGATAGTTTAGTCTATCTACTCCAATTGGAAAAAAAAATAAATAAAAGAGTGAAAAGATTGGAAAAGAGAAACCCGGAAACCGCATCCTAAACAGGAAACAAGGGATGAGCCTCTTCACCTGTTCAATAGATGTGGGTGGAGTGTGAACCGGGCGATAGTTTAGTCTGTCTACTCCAATTGGAAAAAAAAATAAAATAAAATAAAAGTGAAAAGACTTGAAAAGGGAAAACCGGAAACCGCATCCTAAACAGGAAACAAGGGATGAGCCTCTTCACCTGTTCAATAGATGTGGGTGGAGTACCTTTCCTAATAGTATCAGTTTGTAAGTGAATGATTTCGACTGAAATTCAAAAGCAGCTCTCTGATTCCTCAATCCGAGCCGTTTTCAACTCCTATTATCCATTTGTCGTAAGAAGTATTTCATGCCATCTAAACTTATTTATAAATGGAACTTTGTCTGTCTATGTGTCTGTGGGTGTGTGTCCGTTACCTATAGACTCCGAAACGACTGAACCGATTTTCTTGAAAATTTACACAGTAGTATCATAAGCGTCTGCGAGTGTTCTTAACTCGGTTTTGTGTCGAGGTACCCCCGATAAATATCGAAAATCCATAATTGAAAACATCGGGTTATAGAAGGAGTGGTCCGATTTTAATCAAATTTGATACACTCATAGACAAAGACATAAGAAACGATATTCAGAAGTTTCAAGGTTGCAGTTCTTACAATAGTACAGACAATCGATAATATATATATATATAAGGCAAGATGTTTGTGCGTGTGTCTGTTTATCTGTCTGTATGCCCTTTATACAAATCCACAATTTTTATCCGATTCTCACCAAACTTCAAAATTTGACTTACATCCATTCATTTTTCTTTCATTGTAAGGTTTCGCTTTAACTGGAAACAACTATTGCTTTTTAGTCTTTCGGTCCAACGTCCAAAGAGTCTGAGCTCCAGGATCATGGATTAGTTTTAAAGCTTTCATTACATCCGAGCAACGCCGGGCTATACTGCTAGTTATATAATGAATAATTTTAGGTTTCTGATAACCCATTAATGCCCACCGTCCTAGATTGATTGATGGTTGCTTGCTTGGTTGATTTTGCTTCGCAACATATCAATCTCTATGGGTTATCTAATACCGAAATGTAAATAATATGAAAGACTTTATGGCTTCATCTAAAAATACTGTATGCCTTCAACTGTGGATAAAATGTATTGTTGCTTTAAAACATGTGCTACCACCACGGTTCGGATGCTGTCCTAGATAAGCATTAATGACTGTTATCAACAAATCAAATATTTATGAAAATACTTAAACCATAGACCAGTTTATAATAACTGTTCTATCCTTTCAAGAGGTTAGAAACAGACAAGGTGGTACTCGAGTGAAAGAATAGCAACACGTGCGTAGATGAAAGAAAAGAGGGTTACTGTAAAGAGAATACACTACGACAAGACAGGGAATCTGGTGACCGGCTAGTAATTGCTGTAGCAAGTCACAGGTATCTCCTGAGCTCACTATATATGGCAACTAATATAGTCAGTACACATAGGCGATAGGGAATATGGGACATTCCATTACAGCATATTATATACCTGTTTCCTTGAATGTTAATGACATTCTCTGCTATAATCATGTGCACATATATACAGACATTTACTCCCACTCGTCTCTCTCTCTCTCTCTCTCTCTCTCTCTCTCTCTCTCTCTCTATGTCTCTCCCTTTCTTTCTTTATATATAACAAGGAAACAAGGGATGAGCCTCTTCACCTGTTCAATAAATGTGGGTGGAGTGTGAACCGGGCGATAGATAGATCTATCTACTCCAACTGAAAAAAAAAAAGACAAAGTGAGAAGATTGGAGAAGAAAAAGCCGGAAACCACATCCTAAACAGGGAACAAGGGATGAGCCTCTTAACCTGTTCAATAGACATGGGTGGAGTGTGAACCGGGCGATAGATAGATCTATCTACTTCAATTGAAATTGTCTATATTATTCAATGAAACCTGTATTAATATATATATATATATATATATATATATATATATATATATATATATATATATTACTTCAAACGTCATTATAGTTGATGATCGTATTTGAAATAGACGCCCCAATTTTATTTTTACTTTTAAAAGGGTGTATTACGTCTATAGGTCTGCGGATTTAAGAAATCTTAATAAAGAAAATGTCCTCTCTGGCAGAAAATGAACCCGTGTCCCCCTTTATTGGAGAAACCATCATTTAATCCGGTGTTCGTTATATCTCTTGTTTTATAGGTGTTTTGTTTTTTGTTTAGTTTTTAAAATTTTGTTTGACTTTTTCTTTTTCTTTCTTTTTTCTTTGCATTTTTATTTATCATGTTTTTCTGGCATAATTTGACATATTCTTTTTTTAAACAAAATATGTTTTTACTTACACATATATTTTTTGAAATTATATTTATTTTTTTATAACTAGGTACCGAATAAACAGCATAGCATGATGTTTAAAAAACTTAATAAAAACAAAGTTTTATCATCAAAATGTTTATGTTATTATTCAGATTTTCTTACATTATTTCTTTTAATTCTTTAATCCTTTCTAACTCGTTCAAAATCTCAGTTAAAATTTCTTGTTTTGTTTTCCGTCAGCGATTCATGTCATGTTTACGTAATATGACTATTACGCAGAACGTAATATTACGCAAGTCGTTGTTTTTTTGTTGTTTTTTGGCGTTGAAAGACACATTAATTTTAAAATTCTTGCAAAAATCAACTAATTGTCTGATTTTAATGAAACTTTAAGTACTTATTCAAAAATGAATGAAATTAGTTATGCAATTATTATTTTTAGAAAACTTCGATAAAAATATTTTTTTATATCTGTTACCTCCTCCCACTCCAATTAATTGCATAAAACTTCTAGAAATACATTATCGATACCAATTATTTTTAACCGCCAAATGCAAGACTCATTGGGGAATGCAAATCGTAATTTTTCGAGACCATTTTTCTGAAAATCTGCTCCGAATAATAAAATCAAAAATTAATTAAAACTACGCTATTTTTAATGTAGATAAACTTTTAATTGATTTTATAAATAATATAATTTTAGAATATCATGTTCTGAAAAAGAAAATAATTTTCGATAAATAATAAATTTTTATAAAAATTGTTTCCATTTTTTCTTTGCTAATTAATGTTTCAAACATCTTTTAAATTTCCTCCAGTTACTTCGGTCTTCGGTTATTAATTCATTAAAAAAGACTTTATTTACAAATCGAAAATTCAAAAGTTTAATACAATTCATTTAGAATTAAAATTTTTAAAATATAATTTCTAAATTTTTTATTTGTGTTAAACTGCACTTTTTTTTTATTGTGGAAACTTATAAGAGATTTGTCATTAAAAGGTTACGTGTTTCGAGGGTGTTCCCCTTACGAAACGTTAACTCGGGTGATGTCGTTTTTTTTGGTCACCGTACCTCCAGATTGATGATAACAGGTGCTGTCATCGAATACTTGAAAGGTCAACGAGTCAGACCTTTGTGATTAAGAAATACTTTTATTCTAAATTTCATGCCATAAACAAGTAATATTTGTTTCAAATCAGATTAATTTAACTTTAAATTTGTTAATTTTCCAAAAATAATGAGCGTAAGATGTATATTCTATTTTTTGCAAGATTTTAAAATCGAGGATTAATACGTTTACAAATGTGTCGATCGCTCAAAAACTGGCCAAAAATGTAAACAATTCTTAAATTTTTAGATTCCAATCAATATAATTTGTTTATAATACACCAGAGTATTTTGCTTACTGAAAACAGTAAATTTAACCATTTAGTTTTCAATTAAGCTAAAATTAATGTTTCAAGAAATGTTATTTTTATTTTTAAAAATTCAATATAAAACTTAGGTATCTAAAATAGAGTGGAGATACCTATTTTAAACATTAACTGATAGAATTTTTTCTCGTGCAACGTTTTTTTATATTTTTTAAAATATTTTTAAAGAAAGGTAAAAAAAAATATAGATAAAAAGAAACAGTAAGTTCCCTTGTCTGTTTTACTCACTTTGTAAACATCGAAGCTGTCAATAACATGATCAAAGGTGCTGTAAAGATCGTTAAGTAAGGTTGTGATCTGAAAAAGAAGAAAGCGACTATGTTATTAGCATTGTCATTTTCCGTTTATTTTTTGTTTTCAGTTACCGACCCAACACACAAGGTTGCTCATTTATTTCACACACACACACACGTATATATATATATATATATATATATATATATATGAGACACTACCTGATGAGACATTGTCATTTCAATGTCGAAACAAAATGTACACTTTGTAGTAGATAATAATTTGTACATGTTCTAAACTATAATTTATAATAAATATTCACAGCTCTATTTTATATCGAGTACGGTTTTAAATTAATGTTTTGAACGTTGTCAATTTTTTCATTCCTTATTCACTTGGATATATATATATATATATATATATATATATATATATATAAGCATCGCACTTTCCATTCCCTGTCAGCATGCTTCATATCATGCCAAAATTATTACATAGCTTGCATTAACCGATTCACCATAAATAAAAGGATAATATGAATTTAAAAGTTTAAGGTTCTTAATGGATCGAATATATTTTCTTCAAATATAAGAG
>JBBBDQ010000408.1:782500-825000 GCA_037127315.1 Ascarosepion bandense
ATTTTTTTAATACTTTCATAGTA
The DNA here is from genome assembly GCA_037127315.1 of Ascarosepion bandense. Classification (NCBI taxonomy): domain Eukaryota; kingdom Metazoa; phylum Mollusca; class Cephalopoda; order Sepiida; family Sepiidae; genus Ascarosepion; species Ascarosepion bandense. Next base: position 782,524 of record JBBBDQ010000408.1, read on the forward strand.
TTTTGACCCTAGTTTGGGGGTTAACTATTTACCCATAGCTGGGACCCCTAATAGGTACTACCACTCTGGACTAGGGTGGGTATGGGAACAACTGCAATTAAGAGGTGGTTCCACGCTCCTCAAAACCGCCCAATCAGAGGCCTTGCTGCCGGACGTAGTTTATCATCATACCCAAGAATTTCGACCAGAATATATTAACTAAATACTACAAACGGAAAAGAAAAAAATTATTTTCTTTGATTTTTTTAATGATGAAAAGTCATATTTGAAATTCGTTTTATTTAAATGCTTAATTACTTTTAACATATTTAATTTAATTTTAAAATGAGTTTTAAATTATATTAAATTAAAAATTGAATTAAATTTAAAAATATAAATTTAATGATGCAACAATGGCTATAACAATGATAGTTCAACTTTTTAAAACTTTTATTTCATATTATCAGTCAACTACTGTTATTTAAAAGGCCTTAAGTAGGTTGGTGCTCTCGTAAAAAACAGAGAAAATTTGGGATATTTTTTTTTTAATTAGCATTAATTTGGCCTACCCGACATCTGTCAAAATCGAAAAATATTGATACAGGATAAAATCGATTCCCTGATTTTTGACAGAATTATCTGTACGTAATTGTTCTGTTTACGAAAGCAGTTTTTTTTTTTTTACATAAATATGTCCTTTAAATAAAGATCAAATGGATATATGCATTTTAAGAAAAGATTTTTTAAAAATACATAAATTAATAAAAATATATAATCGTTTAGTTTTCATTTATGATAAATAATTACCTCCCAATGTATTTCCGAAAAAAATCATGATCTAAGCAGTTTCAAATTTGACATTTGTAAATAAAAGCGAAATCCAGATAACTCGATCGATTTTACACTGTATAGTTATTAAGAAGAGGAATCACCTTCGGTAAAAAAAAAGATTTTTTCCATTCTGACAAATGTCAAGCCGTGAGAAATCTCTAACGAATATTAATCTAGAAACATTATTCCCCGAAAAAACTTTCCCTATTTTTTATAAGTCGACTCGCCAAAGTGATTGCAATAAATGATTTTGTAGTCGATATTATCATGATAAAGAGAGGAAAAACTAAAAAATAAATAGAAAGAAGTCTTTAGATTATCAAAAATGTAATTTCATCTCTAAAACACCAAAATACTTCAGGGCAATAAGTAGGTGTTATAGTGGAACATCCTAGCATACCCCATAATGGAATGATCTAATCTATAAAGGACATTGACAAGCTGGACTAGAGGCGAATCGAGAGGCATACGTCATAGGCACATGCTTGTCGATGCTATGACACTGTCCGCTCTCTGCTTCCGGGCAGAGCACAAACCCAGTCGAGGCTCCGCCGAAGGGTACAGTCACGACTCGGTAATAATAGACAGACATTTTTTGGCCCGGCTATATGGCCGGGAATACCCACTATAAAATGACCATGTGTCACATCTGGCCTTGCGTGGGAAAGCTAGTAAATACCGAATCGAGAGGCATACGTCATAGGCACTCGCCTGTCGACGCTATGACACTGTCCGCTCTCTGCTTCCGGGCAGAGAGCACAAACACAGTCGTGGCTCCGCCGAAGGGTAGAATCACGACTCGGTAATAATAGACAGACATTTTTTGGCCCGGCTATATGGCCGGGAATACCCACTATAAAATGACCATGTGTCACATCTGGCCTTGCGTGGGAAGGCTAGTAAATACCGAATCGAGAGGCATACGTCATAGGCACTCGCCTGTCGACGCTATGACACTGTCCGCTCTCTGCTTCCGGGCAGAGAGCACAAACCCAGTCGTGGCTCCGCCGAAGGGTACAGTCACGACTCGGTAATAATAGACAGACATTTTTTGGCCCGGCTATATGGCCGGGAATACAGACTATAAAATGACCATGTGTCACATCTGGCCTTGCGTGGGAAGGCTAGTAAATACCGAATCGAGAGGCATACGTCATAGGCACTCGCCTGTCGACGCTATGACACTGTCCGCTCTCTGCTTCCGGGCAGAGAGCACAAACACAGTCGTGGCTCCGCCGAAGGGTAGAGTCACGACTCGGTAATAATAGACAGACATTTTATGGCCCGGCTATATGGCCGGGAATACCCACTATAAAATGACCATGTGTCACATCTGGCCTTGCGTGGGAAAGCTAGTAAATACCGAACCGAGAAGCATACGTTATAGGCACTCGCCTGTCGACGCTATGACACTGTCAGCGCTCTGCTTCCGGGCAGAAAGCACAAACCCAGTCGTGGCTCCGCCGAAGGGTAGAGTCACGACTCGGTAATAATAGACAGATATTTTTTGGCTCGGCTATATGGCCGGGAATACCCACTATAAAAATGACCATGTGTCACATCTGGCCTTGCGTGGGAAGACTAGTAAATACCGAACCGAGAGGCATACATCATAGGTGAAGGCATTCTCTACTTGATATATTATTCCGCTCCTATTCATTGATTGCTATTGTATAACTTAAGATTTATTTTACCTTCGTATAATAAATCCCTGCGATCTATTTCCCGTGTTAACTATCATTCTTACACTTATTTTTCACTGATATTCCTTTCCGGGATATATCAGTAGGCGAATCATTTTTTTTATTTCTTACCGATTAGGTATGAGTGGGTGATGATTTTTTTCTCACTGATCTTTGCCGATCAAGCTACGAAGGCTAACCAGTGACAGCCATTTAAATGTAGCCATATATTTCTTATACGGTTACATTTAAATGGCTGTATTGCAGAAGATACAGTGCTGATTGTAGACACAGAAACGAAACTACAAGACCTCCTACAGAAGGTAGCTGAAGAGAGTGACAAAAAGGAACTACAAATAAACTGCAAGAAAACCGAATGCACGGTCATCGGCAAAAAGGGCAGCCCAAAATGCCAAATGCAGGTGGGGGATACTAAAATCAAACAGGTACAAAAATTCAAATAACTGGGAAGTGTGCAATCAGAAGACGGAAAGTGCGACACGGAGATCTGAAGGCGAATTGGCATGGCGAAGGATGCGTTCCAGAAGCTGAGTAAAGTATTCAGAGACAGCAAACTTTCACGAGAAACAAAGAAGAGAGTACGGATTGCTATGTGATGTCACTTCTTCAATATGGCAGTGAATGTTGGATGATATCATCAAAGATGAAGGAAAAACTTGAAGCAGCTGAAATGTGGTTCTACAGAAGGATGCTGCGGATATCGTGGACCGAGCATGTGAGCAATGACGATGTTTTGGAAAGGATGGAAACAAAAAGGAAAATTAATACTGAGCATCAGGAAGCGACAACTAAAGTTCCTAGGACATGCAATAAGGAAGGAGGGCTTGGAGAACCTGATACTAACAGGCCAGATAGAGTGAAAAAGAGATAGAGGAAAGAAGTGAATACCATATTTGAAGGCCTGAGCAGGTGGATGACAGAACGGGGATTGCGTGGTGTTACAGGAGAAAGTGTGCAAAGAGCCACCAGAAATAGGGAGACGTGGAGGGCCATGGTCGCTTACGTCCTGAAAGAACAAGGCACATAGAAGAAGAAGGAGATATTTCTTATTATATGCCCCAAGGCCTATTATCGATTTTTGCTTGTATATATTGGAAGTATTATTTATCATCTTATACGAATTTCTTAGGAGAAATATAGTCAGTTATTATTATCATTGTCATTGTTTTCTCTCGAATATAATTTATTTTTTAACAGCTTCTTACAATCAGTCCTTCTACGATCGTTATGTAAACATTATGTAACGGATGTGCGTTGTGGTGCATTGGATAACGGCTCGGAACGAGAAATCGGGGAGCCGAGTTCGAATTCCAGCTGAATTCATTGCATTCACTTACGCGCAAATACCCTTGGGAAAGGTATTAATCCGTCTCTTCCTTCCAGTTATGGGTTAAATAACAGGACAGATTGGGTTCTATAGCCTTGGTCGGCAACCAGTCTACTGCAGAAAGCAATGGCAACCTACTGCGGGATAATCTTCTGCCCAGTCAGTCATGTCTCTTTCGAGACATGATCGCCCGAGCGTGTATCACGTATGGCACTTAACTGACTGACTGACGTCAACAGCCCGGATCGTGAATAGGTTACAAGCAAGAATTTTTATTCCCTATTTCCGATCTGTATTACTCAAAGATGGTAGAATGACAACGGAGTTGCTATTAAAAGCAGTAGAAATAACATGCAAGTCAATGCTTCCTGTTCTGCTATGGCAGAACACTTAAGTAATAATCCGATCTGCGCCTCGTCCTTCTTAAAGGTTTTTTTTTTTTTTTTCACCACAAACAACAAAGTGTATTCAGGATTACCATCTGAGAATTATTGTGACCAATAATAAGAAGTTTTCACTCTGTTAGCAGAAGTGACCGCCGAATCGAAATGTAATCTACCTGTTTAAAATAGCAGGTACATGTACTCAAACGCGTGTAACCACAAAAAAATAACCTTTTCTGAAGTGTGGACCAACAGGTTTGTCTACGAAACTCTGGAGTCGGGATGCTTAAAGTAACATCAATCAGCTAAGTGACAAATTTTTACTTCTATATATATATATATATATATATATATATATATATATATATATATCTATGTGTGTGTGTGTGTGTGTGTGTGTGTGTGTGTGTGTGTGTGTGTGTGTGTGTCAGACATTGGATTAGGTACAAATAGGAAAGATTAATGAGTCTAACAGGTTTCGGTTTTATTGAAGTTTCATTCAAGAATAAAATATGGAAGGGGAAAAGAAAATTCGAGTATTTTTAAGCTTCACACACACACACACACACACACACACACACACACACACACACACACACACACGTGGAGGAAACTTAAAACGCTATTAACTGAACTTAAGAATTTATGACTCAAATTATGCAATAGTATTATCATTTAATTATAGAATTTTACAATACTTATAAAAATAATGTGTTACTAATATATATATATATATATATATATATATATATATATATGTTGTGGGGTTCTCCTTTTTCATAAAGATGGACTTGTGAAGAGTATACTTATACTACTGTTATAGAAGCGAGACTGGGAGAATTTTCACAGAGAGTTAACCGGAGAATAAAAGAGTCTAGCGAGAGATTAGCAGTCAGTACACAGTAGTTCATAGTAGCTTTGTGCGCCACTCATCGTGAAGATTATTACGCAATACCCGTCAGCTTCGGACACGGACATACTCAATATACTTCAAGAAACTTGTACATATACTTTTTCTAACCCGCATTCCTAGACTACTAATCTTCATTCAAGTCTGTATCCTTACGTTAAAACAGTTATTTTCTACTTCAATTACTGGTCGTTGTTCATTTAGCTGTGCGGGTCCTATTTCCGGGATCCACAACACTATATATATAGTACATACGTAATTACATATTTACATACACACAAATATTTTTACGCATGCATATTGTATATGCACCGTTTTAACTTGCACACACACTCATACTTAAACAGACTCACCACGAAAAAATTCACTGTTAATAACATATTCTCGAATTACCCCACTTAAAAATCAAATTCCCTCTCGTGTGGGTGGTGCACTCCACCATAGAAATGAAGGATATATATATGTGTGTGTGTGTGTGTGTGTGTGTTCGTAAAATATGACAGACAAAGAGAACTTAATATTTTTTAATTTCATTTTTCCAACGTTCATACATTTTTCAATTTGATGGGTGTAAGGAAGTGCAAAAATTGTCGATATTGTTCATTGTCCCAATCACTTTCGGCCATATTTTTAGCCATTTTCAGGCGGTGTTAGATGTTATTAATCTGTCTTCATGATTTGAATGTCTAAGATGTATTCTATTTTTGTATTTTCTTAAGATATTTTTTATATATAAAATGTGAGACATTACCATTAGATAGATAGATAGATAGATAGATAGATAGATAGATAGATAGATAGATAGATAGAAGTATTATTAATAAACAAAAAAAGAAAATCTTAATACTCAATAATATCAACTACGAACATGCTAACAACGTGCTTACCGTGTTTAGAGCATAAAACACACAGACTCTACAAACATACATAGCACTACATACATTCTGTTACACGTAAAATAAAAATCCATCCTAGATAATGGTGAAAAGTATAGCCGAAAGCGCTCGGATAAACAAAACATCGGAAAATTTTTATATAATTTATGTTTCCAAAAGAAAAACATCAACATTGCCTGATGATGAGAATCTATCTCGAAACATAGAAATTTCCATGTCGCAATGTACAATTGATACATAACTGTATAATTATATTAAGCTCTATAATACTCATTATATTGAGCACTATTTATGATAAAATAAATGCCAGAGCACTCAAAATAAAAAAAAACCTTGAGTCCTCTTCACCTGGAATTATATATATATATATATATATATATATACATATAGACACTCCTATAGCCCCAAAAATTGTAAAAACAATAACATTTTTGCTCTTGTATACAAAAAATGTCACAAAATAAAATCCATACATTTGCTTTGATAACAACTCACAGAGGACGAAACGCGTTGGCTAAGTTCAATTTTCCTTTTGTCTTAGTATATATATATATATATATATATATATATACTGGTATTAAATTTATATGGCAAAACAACGGATCTAGGGCACCCAGTAAGCATCGCTCGTGTTAAGGTAATGCAAATCTCAAAGACAATCTTGCTAAAATCATTGCTTCGGGTAAAAACAACCGTATTCATACTTACTGATTTCTTGGCGAATTTCTGAGATAAAGAATTATCATTATTTGCATTATTTACATTCGGACCAATCTCTTTCAATTTGTTGTTGTTATCACAATGTTTCGGTCGTTGTACCCTCCGGCCTTCTTCAAGTGTCTCTCTCTGGGTAACCTTCAGGGAATTTCGAACTGACTAGTTTTGTTCTACTTTTAAGAAGGCTCAGTTATTGCTATTCCCGTTTACACTGAATCTGTGCATTCACTACCTGACTCAGGGGTTGAATTAATATGCCATTGGAAGTGACTTGTTTTCTAAGCTTTGTTCAACGGCAAGGCACCTCGATATGCACTTATATAGTGCACTGTAAAGAATAGCAAACACGTATTAAAATAAGTATTAGCTGTAAAAATAGGACACGTTTTCAGTTTATATAATGGCCATTCAAAATAGCTGAGAAGTATCCGTAAATGTTTTTAAGATCCATTTTATTTGGTGGTGGATTAACAGAATCTTTATTAGATTTAAACTTCCATTATAGAAGCTGAACAGAGGGCACGATGGCCCCGGGCGTCATATCAGGAGGGCATCCAATCAAGGAGTGCCTCTTTCTTTTCGCTCTTCTCTCTTGTAAGACCCTGCGCACCAGTGCCTTGCCTTGGGTGAATCGGTTTTAAAAAAATGTAGTTCATAGTTAATTTGAATAAAGTGTTTATTCCATGTTTCATCTACTTTAATATATTCAAAATGTTTTCCTTTCTCACATTATTCAGTATTAAGTGCTATAGCTCCACCCCTTAGTTGAGTTTTTTTTTTTTTTTATCATTACACCCCAAGCAAGGCGGTAACGCCACTGATGCGCAGGGGGCTAGGTAAGAGTGAAAATATTGGAAAAGAGAAAGCCGGAAACCACATCCTAAGCAGGGAACAAGGGATGAGCCACTTTACCTGTTCAATAGACGTGGGTGGAGCGTGAACCGGGCGATAGTTTAGTCTATATACTCCAATTGAAAAAAAAAAACAAAAAAAGAAAACAGTGAAAAGATAGGAAAAGAAAAAACCGGAAACCACATCATAAACAGGGAACAAGGGATGCGCCTCTTCACCTGTTCAATAGATGTGGGTGGAGTGTGAACCTGGCGATAGTTTAGTCTATCTACTCCAATTGAAAAAAAAGAATAGAAAAAGGAGTGAAAAGATTGGAAAAGAGAAAGCCAGAAACCACATCCTAAACAGGGAACAAGGGATGAGCTTCTTTACCTGTTCAATAGACGTGGGTTGAGTGTGAACCGGGTGATAGTTTAGTCTATCTACTCCAATTGAAAAAAGAAAAAGAAAAAAAGAAAAGAGTGAAAATATTGGAAAAGAGAAAGCCGGAAACCACGTCCTAAACAAGGAACAAGGGACGCGCCCCTTCACATGTTCAATAGACGTGGGTGGAGTGTGAACCGGGCGATAGTTTAGTCTATCTACTCCAAGGAGCATTCCATCAAGGAGTTGGCCCCGGTCATCAACAAACATCACCAAACCTCTGCACGTTACTGCATTTTTGCTGATATTATAATGACGCTTCGGCCGTTGTGCCTTCTTCATATTTCTGTTTATATAAGCAACGTTTAGGAAATTTCGAACTGAACCCTTAATATCCATGTCTAGAGGCATTTCACTTTGTTGATTTTTTGTACTATTCAGTTATTGCTCGCTGTGTTTCCAATTAAATGTACATTAAATTTATATAGACCCGAATTTCTACAGTTGTTGACAAATGATCGTAACGTGCCTTGACAATTCTTGAAGGCCCTGAACTCGAAACCGACGAGCCACACCCAGTCGTCGCAAGTTGAACTCAATAGGGACAGACAAAACATCGACTAGAAAATGAATAGGAGGAGTTCAGTGAGTTAAGTACCATACGTGATACACGCTTGTGCGATCATGTCTCTTTCGAGACATGACTGACTGGGCAGAAGATTATCCCGCAGTAGGTTGCCATTGCTTTCTGCAGTAGATTGGTTGCCGACCAAGGCTATAGAACCCAATCTGTCCTGTTATTTAACCCATAACTGGAAGGAATAGACGGATTAATACCTTTCCCAAGGGTATTTGCACGAAAGTGAATGCAATGAATTCAACTGGAATTTGAACTCGGCTCCCCGATTTTTTTTTCCGAGCCGATATCCACTGCACCACAACGCACATCCGGTAGGAGGCGTTAGTGTGATAAAAACTGCTAGCAAACAGTTGTGCGTCGGCAAGTAAAAGAAAAGAATCGTTTAAATTGATAGAATTTAATTTTAGAAACTGGACGGCGTATGTAGATGATTTCTTGTTTTTATGAGACTTTTTCCCTCTCCCTATAAATAGATTTGATGCGAAGTGACAAGAAAAAGCCATACGCAAGAGAAATTAGTTCTGTGACTAGAGTCGTTTCTAGGGTGGGGCAGGATAACCGAAGAAAGCTGTTGCCATCATCTCCGCGACAAGGCTCGGCGGAACACGATAAGATCAAAAAGCTAGACTACGGAAGAATCAGTGGCGTCGAGATTTAGACTAAAGGATTAAGTGGCCAAACCATCGAAAAAAGGAAAAAAGGGGTTGTAGATAATGGGGACTATTTGCTGCTGACAGTGCTTTGTGACGGGAAAATGTAAAGAAGAAAGAGATACATGAAGAGAAATTGGAGGAAGTAAATCGGAGGAATGAGAATACAGAGAAAGAAGAGGTCAGCATTCTAAAGGCGACTGGCAGTTGAAGTGTGTTAAAAGCCTCGGCACACGACTGTCTAATGTCATCAGTGGATGTGAGATGCCCGTATTTGGATGTTCGTTGTGGTGCAGTGGATATCAGACAAATCGGGGAGCCGAGTTCGAATTCCAGTTGAATGCCTTGCATTCACTTACGCGCAAATACCCTTGGGAAAGGTATTAATCCGTCTATTCCTTCCAGTTATGGGTTAAATAACAGGACAGATTGGGTTCTATAGCCTTGGTCGGCAACCAGTCTACCGCAGAAAGCATTGGCCATCTACTGCGGGATAATCTTCTACCTAGTCAGTCAGCCATGTCTCTTTCGATCGCCCAAAGCGTGTATCACGTATGGCACTTAACTGAACTATTTATATCCTCAGAGCCTTTCTCGGATATAAAATCTGACAATGTTGACAAAATTACTTAGCTGAAGAAATACTCTCGTAAGTCAGTCAGTTAAGTGCTGTACGTGCATTTCTCAAGCGCTTGGGCGTTCATTCCTCAATGTAGTAGGTTGCCATTACTTTCTACCAATAGACTGGTTGCCAACCAAAGCTATAGAACCTAAATTGTCTTGTTGTTTAATCCATAGCTGGAGGGAAGAAACGGATTAATACCTTTCCTATGGGTATTTGCGCGTAAATGAATGCAACGAATTAAACTGGTACTCGAACTCGGCTTTCCAATTTATCCTCCCGCGCCGATATCCATTGCATCTCAACGCTCAGTTGATTTGAAAGCCGGTATTCCTGAAGTTGGCGATGGTTTTGCTTCTACAAAGGCACAAGTCATCGTGGCCGAAGGTTTTGTGTATTTTCAAACTGCTTATTACGCCAAATATTGGGCTATCCCCCCAGGAACTTATGAAGACAGTTTTCGTACAACACGAACTTGTCTAGACACAAAATGAAGATCTATTTATGACTCCGTCCTAAACTTTGACTTTGGCTGCGATTTTCACACCGACCATTTCATATTTTTCCTTTTATTTATACTTGGCGTGCGAACGCAGACACTAAATGTACGCAAAAATGCTCGACTCAATGTTTTTACTTGAAGTATATAAAATTTCTAAAAACTTAAGAACTAAAACTTTATGTATAAAATTATCTATAAAAATTTATGTATAAAATTAGTCTGTCACACTCTCTAAAATAACCATCCATTGACCGATCGAAACCAAATTTTGGGGAGGTGTGTAAACAGGTAAAAGGGTACAAAGTGTAGTTGCTTTTACTAGGGTGCGTAGCTTAGTACAATAAGATTTCATTAATTATTTGAGAAAAATTAAATGTTTTTTTTTATTTAAAATAGAAAATACTCCCACTATTTTAAAAACAATTTAATGATTAAAATAAATACTTATTTAATAAAATGTAATATTATTTTTTAAATATCTTTTCTTTAAGTTTTTATAAATACAAGAATCCAGTTTCCTGTTCACCCAGCAAGAACTATAAACAAATCAAAAGGCCAATCGCTTCAAAAATTGGGATTTGACTCCAGTTGTATGTGCATGCTCAAGAGTAAGAGATCTTAACAATTTATTCTTCGATACTAAAAAGAAAAAAAATTTCTTAAAAAATATTGTTTTCCATGAAGCCTTATAAACTAAAGCGATTATTAAACAGCGAAGTAGGGTTTTTGTCAAATCTTTCCTCCACTTGTGGTTTGAATAATAGGACAGATTGGGTTTCTATAGACTTGGCTAGCAACAAGTCTACCGCAGAAAGCAATGGCAACCTACTGTGGGATAATCTTCTGTCCAGTCAGTCATGTCTCTTTCGAGACATGATCTCCCAACGCGTGTATCACGTATGGCACTTAACTGACTGACTGAATATAATAGTTGGAAATATGATTAAGGCTGCTACTGGCCATAAAGTGGGGGATCAGTTTTATATTGTTATAAAGTAATAAACTGATCCCCCATTAATTACTACTTAATAATATAATACTTCTCTTTCCCCTCTAGATATCAGTGAAATAATAGGACAGATTGGGTTCTATAGACTTGGCTAGCAACAAGTCTACCGCAGAAAGCAATGGCAACCTACTGTGGGATAACCTTTTGTCCAGTCAGTCATGTCTCTTTCGAGACACGATCGCCCAACGCGTGTATCACGTATGGCACTTAACTGACTGATTTTTCCAAACAAATCAGCTTATTCAAATTTCATCGATTGGTTTGCGAAAGTGAACGAAACGTAGAGTTTGTAAATCTCGACAAAGATGTTAATGATAACTTCAACAGTACTAAATACTGTGAGGATTTCAATATGCATCAGTGTGTTGCGAAAAATTCTAGTGCTTAAAAGGATTAATATTGGCAGATTAGTAATCTGATATCTCTATCGCTATCTCCATGAAAAGTGTTCACTACATCTAACCTTCACGGCTAAGATCCACCATACTACAGCCATTTTAGCAAACCACCCTCGCTCCCTTCGAATTCCACTGGTGAAATGTAAGTTCAACACGAACAGATTTTTTCCACGATGCGCTACTTTGTAGAACCGATTTCCAATATGATATTTCCCCGATAACAGCAATCTTAACCCGTTCAAGTCTAGGATTAACCTGTATCTCCACCACATATCCTCATGTGCCCTCTGCAGAGTAAAAGATTACCCCCTACCTCGAGTGGATCTTGGGCCATGTATAGGGAGGCATTATAGTAAAAAACTATATTTTAAATACAGTATTTTTTTTTTAATCTTTCACTATAAATTATAATTAAATTTTATTTTAAATTGATACCTACTCAATAGAAAGATTTTATTGCACAGAAAATTCGAACTTATACACACCTATACCATTTCATGAGCCAATAAAAAAGCATAAACATTTATACATTCAACAATAGAAAAGTTCCTTTCATAAATCAGTTGGCTCACTGAATTTTACTACATTTTGACGTCTGCAAAAACAAAATAAATACAACCTCTAATTTATTGGCCAATCAGAAGCAAGGAAAAATGTCTCAAAAGTTAAATCGATCCTTTTTTTTTTTTCACAATCGTATAAATATGCATGATTTTGCCCTTCTCTTCAGAGAGTCACAGGTCGTCAAACCGTACGTATCATCTATGTAACGCTTTTTGCACTTTCTCACTTTCTCTTTCACACGGCACTGATTAATCCGCCCCTTTCCTTATTGACTTGTTGGCAACAAAAGAAAGAGACGCAGCGACATCAGATTTTTGCTTTTCTTCACAAAAGAAAGACAGCATACACATCAGCGACACCGTTTTGCTTTTTCATCAGTAATTAATTTCGTCCAACTTTACCAAATACTTAAAAACTCATTCACGGAGAAAGATTATACCGGCTTTATTCAAGATAAATATCATTTCAGATGCGAAACATTTGAAATCAACTAACATGATGTCAACTTTCGATAAGAACTGTAAAGATGTTGATGTGTTAAGGCGTGGTAAATTGCAACAGAGACATCGTTATATGATTTGAGATTTATTTGACGTATATTTACATAAAGAGGATAGACGTATTGTTCTAAGGCATGCTAGGCGTGAAGTGAAATGTTACTTGTCGATTCCTACGCCAAGGGGTTAGATGTAAATTGCGTGTAGGAAAATAGTTCCATGATATTACTACAAGAACTGCCTAAGATGTCGCTTGCTACTTTCCACATGCTACTGTATTCTCAAGAAGTTTTTTTTTCCATCTACAGTAGCAAGCAAACCAGCCATGCAAGTAGCGAGCCATATTCTACATGATTTGCTTCGACGGAGGAGACAACTCCCAGAACAATTAACAACTCTGCACAGAACATGCAGACAATCTTATCCACACAGTAACATGACGCACCTAGTAGAAATTTTTTGCTAGACGAAAAATGCGACTTTCGTCTTTTAAGTTTGAGACGCAACTTATTTTCTTCAACAATGCCGCCCACAATTCAAAGAAACTTACGCAGACCACACGAGAAAATACAACTCAAATACAGAATAAGTCAACTGCTTTCTCATACTAAACAGAAAAACTGCAGCCTCTCCTGGGCTTTAAAGAAAAAGATGTGATATAGTTTAACGTCGACTTACTGATGTCTCAAAATTTACCAAGAATGAATAAGACTTCTGCAAGTACGAATAATTGATACTAGAGATAGTTGCATCTTTAAGAATAATCGATAATCAATCCAGATATCTTCAAAATTCTTACAAAACATGCGTCAACACTCGGTAACAATTTCACCAGCATCTGCTTAACAACTTTGCAAATCAAAGCTTTTCTATCACTAAGGTAATTTCACACACATCAAAACAAACGAGCGTTCCAAACAAAAATCAACTCAACTTGGAACATTCAAAAACAGTCATAAGATGTTAACATCCATGCCAACCGCTAGACTATATTTTTTTTTTCGTCTTAAAAAACTCATTATCGAAATATTTTTCAGAGCGTGCTACATTCTGACTCAATAGAAAATATATAAGATGACGCAGAATTTCAAACAAGTACATTTTCGTCGCCATGTTTAAATCACTCACATTTCAACTATAGCGTCCAACTCTTTTTTTTTCCCTAAGAGAGACAGAGCAGAGCTTTCTAAACAAATTTATTTAATACGATATCCATGTGAAACCAAACCACAAAATTTCAACCGACTAAGAAAATGGACCTTAAAAACGTACGCAATCCTCACAACAATGAAAAACCCGAACGCACAATCAAAGCACAATGATGTTTACTAACATATCCGACGCTCCCTACAAATTAATTAAGAACAAATTTAATTTTTTTTTTAGATTTGACAGTTCGATCTAATTTGGTTGCGCTGAGCACGAATTTTTACTCGGTTTTCCACTATCAGATCCTGATTTTGTTCCTCCCACTCCTTTTTCATCGTATTCATAAAAACAGTGAAAATTCTTTTCCACTTATCAATTGTAAATAGAACAGCAGATGAATTGATAACAATTTTTTCTGTGTTATTTTTTTGTAAAACGATGCCCATATCATGCCACCCAAGACCAATGTCAAAACAATGGCCTCCACTGCTGGACACCGTTGTGGAGCTATAGATCGAGACTCTTTTTCCCGAGTGACTGGGAAATTTGCGTTGTCTTACATCAACATGTCGCTACCTACCGTAGTCCTCAGCTCTACGTCGACTGGAATATCTTCAAGAGGGAGACCAACCAATATACCAAGGACTCGTTGAAAGCCTCTGTTGTAGACCCGATGGTCAATATAGATAAGTACCCCCTGATCCAAGCAGACAGTCGCTTCCTAGGCTACACAGAGATCCTTCTCGAGAAAGAGGAAGCTTTTATTGAATCTGTTTTTCATCTGTTGAAAACATAAATCCTTTTCTAAATAGACATTTTACTGGGAAATATCCGAACAAAGAGGAGGTTTTAAGAGAAATAAAGTCTAAAAGGAGGATTAGAAAAAGACAGTTAAAATTTCTGACACGCATGATAAAGAAAGGGGACTTGAAAAATTTGACACTCACAGGACACAATGAAGGCGTAAGGGACGGACGATAATACTGAATAACTTGATGAACTTGTGTAAATGTATCACAAAACATGAACTGTTTGGTATAGGAATGGGATAAATATTACTTAGGTCTATTATGGATAGGGAGTTGTGGAAAGGCATGATCGCCTACGTCCTGAATTAATTTTTCTTTTTTTGTGTTACTAATTCTCATCACTCTTCTTTTGGTGACGTAGAAGTCATAATTATCCAATGGTGCATAGAATTGTATTTATTTCGTTCAGCCATTGTCGACGTGGGCGGTAAACCCCCTACCGTTTAGGATGCTGTGAATTCTCAAGTGTGAAATATGTGTTCAGGGTCATTATAAAGTCGCTCTATGAAAGCAATAGAGGGTTTGCTTTGAATCTGGATTAGGTATTTTTGTATACTCATTTATTTTTTGCGCATATATTTCCGTTTTTAGATATATTTTGATGACATTGCAATATGCGTGTGAAGTAAACCAAAGTCCGTCATTTTTTTTTTTTAATATTCGAGACGACGTATGATTGTTCCCGCTACAGGAAACTTCCTGCATAGGCATGAGTCCAGGGCCGTAGCTGATGCTAAAAAAAACACCGGGAACAGAGAAAATTCCCCGGATTTATTAGTTGACAATGTGATGACGTCATCAGTGTCATCCGTTTTCCAGAAACTATGATTTTTGCGGATTTTTTCGGCTATTCCAATGGAAATTAGGCACAGAACGTGAACGAAAGCAGGGAATCGGGTTCGGACTTTCTGAGTATAACCAGTCTTTTCTCCCAAAATTAATAAATAAACAAACAGATTTTTACTGCGTTCATTCGGATGTTTTCTTCGTTTTTCTTTCTTTCTTTCTTTCTTTTTTTCTTTCTTTCTTTCTTCGTGAATTGTTTAGTTTGATTTCTGAGGAAGACATTTTTCCTTGCCCGGATTTTCACTATGATTGCACGGATCGGCCCGGACCCGTGCCCGGTGTGCCCAGTAGTCAGATACGGCTATGGGCATGACTATAATGCAACAAGACAGACATGTGACATTCATTTTGTTGGATTAATTCTGTTCCATTTATGAGTGCAATATTAACAGCGCGATAGTGACCATCCATTCAAATATTTTAAAGAGAGCGCTGGAGGAAAAAGTTTAAATATTCATAAAGTACCGATAGCAAGCAGGAACATGCCATAAAAATATTTTACTTTTTTGCATTATTTTTTATAAATACCATGCGAATGCAAAATTACTAAAATATTGTTGTCCCATTTTCATAATCCTGGCAAAGTGTCATGTACGCACTGCTTATATACAAGACGTTAAAATTCCCCTACTCTACTTCCATGCGCTTAGGGGCTAGCAACTCCGACTGACACTAAATCGGTCGAGTTTCGATCCCGACCGGAAGCGAGTGGATGTGTCTAGCCACACTGATGTGCTCTGATACAGCGAAACAGGCTTGTATATTGTAAGAAAGTGACAGAACACGTAGATTTAAACCCACTGTTCAAGCATTTACTTTTTAGAAAGAGTACATCACAAATTATAATTATAACAGGAAAATAGAAAGATCATTTGGTATACACCTTCTTTTAACCAAATGGTCAACACCAAATTAGAATTGAAGTTCTTCAGTTTAATTAAGAAACAACACTCTGAGTAAAAGTTTAAATAAAAATACATTTAAATTAAGTTATAGTTGCACAAATAACCTTGAAAAAATCATTACAAATCATGATAAATATGTCTTAAATCAGTACGTTAATCACAATAACAATAACTATCAAAATAATAAAGAGAACAATAACACCCACTTATGCAAGTGTTTAAACCCCAATAATCGCCCACTACAAAATAGGTGTAAAATAAATTCAATTGTCTATCAATGCAATATAACATCAATTGAAAACCCAACTGTTAATAAAATCTACATCGGATCTACAAAGAATACTTTTAAGCAACGCTGGTATATGCACTTAACTTCCTTCAAAAACATGTATCGAAACCAAACATCCCTTTCTGCGTATTTTTGGAAGTTAAAGGACACAAATAAGACACCCAAAGTAAAATGGAAAATCCTGGAAAAAAAACTAGAATCTGTAACTCGTTCAACGACATCTGCCGGTTGTGCCTGAGTGAAAATCTGCACATTCTATGGTTCCCTAACAATGGTGAACTTTTGAACCGTAGGGATGAATTAACAGTTTTATGTAAACATCGAAAATATTTTTCGTTAAAATTTGATTAATCAAAAGGTATCAGTTATAACTCGTGCTTTAATATAAAAAAATTCAACTTACAATTAAAAATGATTTACCTATTTTAAATAATGTGTGGTCTCACTAGATACCTTACACAGACAAAATAATCCTCTCCAAAATTTAATTATTATCCATGTTTCATCCACAAAATAAACAAAATGACTATTATATTAGTAACATAAAAAAACATACAACACTAAAATATTACTCTATTTCATGTATTCATAGATAGTAGTCAAATAAAAATTGTCTACCCACTTAAAAAATCTAAGGTCCCACTATGTAATTTACACAGACAAAACTAAAAAGTGACCTGTTCAGAGCTAAGCGACATTTACCCCCTCTCCAGGCCCAAATGTGTATCTCTATGGTTACACACTGCTGATGGACTAGTTTAGACATACTAAATTCCAATCCCCTACAACAACCACCTACACCTCACATTCTCAAAACTAAATCGTTTCCACCATTTATTTTAAGTTACACATATCACCCGAAGAGGAGCATTGGCTCCGAAACATAAAAAATATTGTGTAGTGATACTATGCTTTTATAAACCATTGTAACAACTATTACAAATATATATATATATATATATATATATATATATCGCTGGTAGAATCACCGACTGATGTCAATTCGGTCGGGTTTCAATCCTGGCTAGGAGCAATCGGATGTCTAACCGTACTGATGAGCTGCAGATGACTATATATATTCAAATAAAACTCCGAAAATTACATATGTCGTATGGCCATTTCAGCGAGGAAAAAACTCGCTTCTTCAGCGACAGAATTAATTTATTATGCAAATACAGGACGAAATTCATATACCAGAAGTTTACTCAAAGAAATTCATACACCGGAAGTTTTTTTAACATTAATGAGATTAATATTAATAGGATCTCTTTTGGGATTTTACCTACATGCCATTTTTGTTTTGAATTTATATATGATGTGGACCTAAATTAGGACAATCAATAATAAGACAAACGCCAATGTAGATTTAGACATATATTAGACAAAACAATACAACGATACAAGATGTAAACATAGAAAAGCCAAAAGAGAATACTGTACTGTAAGTCAGTCAGTGAACGCTACTAGAGTCTCCACAGAGTCTCAGCAACTATATTTAGTTGTCCCTCCCAGTAAGGGCAACATGTGACACATGGTCAGTTATGACTGGGATTTGCGGGCTATATGGCCCGGCCAAAAAATGTCTGTCTATTTTTACCCAGTCGTGCTTCTACCCTTCGGCGGAACCACGACTGGGTTTTTGCTCTCTGCGTCATAGTTGCAGAGGCGCAGAGTCTCGGCAACATACCGAGCGTTAATAACCCTCGGCTACATAATGTGGGTAATACCCCACAACAATATATATATATATATATATATATATATATATATAGAGAGAGAGAGAGAGAGAGAGAGAGAGAGAAGAAGAAGAAGAAGAAGAAGAAGAAGAAGAAGAAGAAGAATGTCACTTAACTGAGCAGTAACTTACTATATATATATATATATATATATATATATATATATATATATATGCTTATAAATAAAGAAAACGTGTTTTTGAAAAAGAAAAACCTGAGTAACCTTTCGGCTAACACTTTATTGGCGGGCATCGTTGGCAACACAATAATTAAGTGGAATATAATAAAGCATTACATTTTATTATATGAGGAGGTGCTGGAACGAAAAAGAGCAAAGTTGAAACGCGACTAAAAATAAATTATTTGTAAAGACGATATATATATATATATATATATATATATATTCCGAAAAAAAAACCTAAAATAAGTTTCAACGAGTTTAAAAGCGTAAAAACTTATTCATTAAATCCCACTGGACAATTCGGGGTTCGCAGAGGATTATGAGGCTGTCCTCATAAGCCTCTGCGAACCCCGAATTGGTTCTTTATCCCGTTCAGATTTCGGTCATATTTTCATTTACGCATTCTGGAGTCAATCTGCATTAAGATACAGAAACCGTGTCTGTGAAAACAAAAATTTCTGTAAAACCCTTTTGTTGTGCAATGGGCTTTCACGGGTAAGTTTATTTTTCCTTTCATACTCGTTAAACCGGGGAACCGAGTTCGAATTCCAGTTGAATCCATTGCATTCACTTACGCGCAAATACCCTTGGGAAAGATATTAATCCGTCTCTTCCTTACAGTTATGGGTTAAATAACAGGACAGATTGGGTTCTATAGCCTTGGTCGGCAACCAGTCTACCGCAGAAAGCAATGGCAACCTACTGCGGGATAATCTTCTGCCCAGTCAGTCATGTCTCTTTCGAGATATGATCGCACAAGCGTGTATCACGTATGGCACTTAACTGACTGACTCGTTGGATAAAATGTCTCCATTTTCGTCGACCTCATAGTATAGTAGGGTCAGTTGGGCACTGTCTGCGAGAAAAGATCACCCTGACTCAATTCACTCCACTAGAAATTTAGAAGCAGCGTGTTCTACTGCTTGGCATTCGTGCCGGAAGTTCCAATGCAAACATTAAAGAGTATTTCGGTATCAATCTGACTCAGCACGGGGACCTACATCAAATGTCTTGAGGATATAGAGCTGCCCTGGGTCAAGAGGGTGGCTGCTGAAAGACCCTATATCTGGCAACATTACTCTGCATCATGCCACAGAAGCAGGAAAAATCACTCATGGCTGTCAGACAATTTCTGCTGCCACATAAACCCTTACTTTTGGCCACCTAACTCCCCAGAATGCAACCGCTTTGATTATTTTTTTTTTTTAATCACATCACCCCAAGCAAGGCGGTGTGCAGAGGGCTACATAAGAGTGAATAGACTGGAAGAGAGAAAGCCGGAAACCACATCCTAAACAGGGAACAAGGGATGAGCCTCTACACCTGATTATATGTGGAATGCATTTGACCAACAAAACTCCTCGTAACACCAAAGATGAACGAAAGGAATTTGTATTTATAACAAATTTCCAGGTTATAAAAATAAAATACTAACCGAATTTTTCTCGACAAATTAAGCCATGTTTTGTACCAAATAAGTTTAGTCAACAACGACTTTTTAAAAGATACTGTTAAGAAACGTGAATATTGCAAGGGGCATAACTCTTATAATTTACGCTTAGAGTTACTTCCCAAAAATAAATATACAGTTCGTTCAGAAATTCGATTGATTTATCATTCCTCTGAGTAGATTTACATCTGCAAAATTCGAAATCAGGAGTTAAATCTTTGAACTTTTTATAGATTTACTTATTTACTATTTATTTATTTTAAAAAGAGAGAGAATTTATTCTTACTTCAATTCATGAACAATAAATTTTAAACTTTTAATTACAACCTCTACTTACTCCCTCAGCAAATTTTTTCAAACAAATTCATATTTTGTACATGAATATTTTTTTTTTAATCGTATCACCCCGAGCAAGGCGGTAACGCCACTGATGTGCAGGGGGCTACGTAATAGTGAAAAGATTGGAAAAGAGAAAGCCGGAAACCACATCGTAAACAGGGAAAAAGTGATGAGCCTCTTAACCTGTTCAATAGGCGTGGGTGGAGTGTGAACCGCGCGATAAATAGATTTATCTACTCAAACTGAAAAAAAAAAAAGTGAGAAGATTTGAAAAGAGAAAGCCGGAAACCACATCGTAAACAGGGAACAAGGGATGAGCCTCTTAACCTGTTCAATAGACGTGGGGGAGTGTGAACCGGGCGATAAATAGATCTATCTACTCCAACTGAAAAAAAAAAAAACAAAGTGAGAAGATTTGAAAAGAGAAAGCCGGAAACCACATCGTAAACAGGGAACAAGGGATGAGCCTCTTAACCTGTTCAATAGACGTGGGGGAGTGTGAACCGGGCGATAAATAGATCTATCTACTCCAACTGAAAAAAAAAAAACAAAGTGAGAAGATTTGAAAAGAGAAAGCCGGAAACCACATCGTAAACAGGGAACAAGGGAAGAGCCTCTTAACCTGTTCAATAGACGTGGGGGAGTGTGAACCGGGCGATGAATAGATCTATCTACTCAAACTGAAAAAAAAAAAAAACAAAGTGAGAAGATTTGAAAAGAGAAAGCCGGAAACCACATCGTAAACAGGGAACAAGGGATGAGCCTCTTAACCTGTTCAATAGACGTGGGTGGAGCGTAAACCGGGCTATATTATTTCTTTTGTTGTTACCAAAAACCAGAATTTTCTTCATTCATTATTTGTCCGTGTGTTCGTTGTTATTCACTTAAACTATAGAATTTAAAATAAGTGGGACATTAAGCCATGTCCCCCTACAAATCCCATTTTATCCTTTCTTCAAGAACCTCTATAACCTCTTGCGCACTAGTGGTGTCCCCGTCTTACTTTGGATGAAATGATCAAATATATATTTAATGAAATCATTCAAAAGTCGTGCCAATGATAGTAGGTGCACTTGGAATGATAAAAATGGAACAAAACAACACATTGAAAGAATCCCTGGAAACCCCAGCTTAAGAGATATACAAAAAATTGTCTTATTAAGTACAGCTCACACACTAAAAAGAACTTTGTCTATGTAACGCTAGGGATGATAGGAGAGATAGAAAAACATGAAATGGAGCCATAACAACACACCACGACCTGCCTTAGGTCTTCTCGAAGACTTGGTTGGTTTTGCGACCATAGCAGAAATCGAAATATGATGAAAAATGACATAATAATAACACCACGACCTGCCTTAGGTCTTCCCGCAGACTTCGTAGGTAGTGCAACCATAGCAGAAATCGAAATATGATGAAAAATGACAACAGAATAATAATTTCATCATATATATATATATATATATATATATATATATATATATATATATAGTCATCCGTAGACAGTCCTGTTTCGCTGTATCACAGCTCATCAGTACGGTTTGACATCCGATTGCTTCCAGCCACAATTGAAACCATGATTTGACATCTGTCAAAGATTCTACCTCTAAGCTGTCGGAGGAAATCAGATTTTAGCGTGTGATATACACAATGTAAACACACGCCAATAGCCAAGAATGTTCAATTAATCGCTGAAGAATGGATGCATAAATAGCGGTGAATACCTACTGTTTTTAAAGTCCACCATTTCTTCATATGGCTCAATCGGCGGGAGAGAGCGTAAATAGTCATCCGCATACAGTCCTGTTTCGCTGTATCACAGCTCATCAGTACGGTTAGATATCCGTTTGCTTACAGCCAGGATTAAAACCCGACTGATTTGACATCAGCCGAAGATTCTATATAATTGTTGTGGAGGAATATCCTGTCTTACCCAGGAATGGGTATGGCCCTCGGGTTATAAAAGACCGGGACTAGAACGAACTACAGAGAGAGATCGAGTGTGTTCGTGACTATACGAGAGTCTTCGTCATTACACGGGAGTGATCGAGATTATTCGTCATTATACGAGAGAAGTCGAGAGCCATCGACCTTAGACAAGAGAGAGACGTCACTAGACGGAAGCCTTCTTCTCATGACGGACGCATACGTCCTATACTGAGACATTGCCTTCTTGATTGTTATTCTTGTTAACTGTTCGTTGGTGTACTTGTATTTGGTTTATTGTACTGAGCTACAATAAATCACTATTCATATATCCTCAGTGTTGAGAGTTATTTCTTGCACTATTCTTTCTCTGTTTATCCCCTCCCAGGATATAACAATAATAAAGACAAAAGAAAAACTTACCTTAGCCAACGCATTTCGTCTACTGAGGGACTTTATCATATTTATCTGGTTTTGTGTTATAAGGTCCAGATATATATATATAAGAATATGAGTGGGAGATATATGTTCATTATCTATCTATCTATCTATCTATCTATCTATCTATCTATCTATCTCAGAGGTCTGTTCATTATCTATCTATCTATCTATCTATCTATCTATCTATCTATCTATCTCAGTCTGTCCATTATCTATCTATCTATCTCAGTCTGTTCATTATCTATCTATCTCAGTCTGTTCATTATCTATCTATCTATCTATCTATCTATCTATCTATCTATCTATCTATCTATCTATCAGTCTATTTCATTATCTATCTATCTATCTATCTATCTATCTATCTCAGTCTGTCCATTATCTATCTATCTATCTATCTATCTATCTATCTATCTATCTATCTATCTATCTATCTATCTCAGTCTGTTCATTATCTATCTATCTATCTATCTATCTATCTATCTCAGTCTGTTCATTATCTATCTATCTATCTATCTATCTATCTATCTATCTATCTATCTATCTATCTATCTCAGTCTGTTCATTATCTATCTATCTATCTATCTATCTATCTATCTATCTCAGTCTGTTCATTATCTATCTATCTATCTATCTATCTATCTATCTATCTCAGTCATTCATTATCTATCTATCTATCTATCTATCTATCTATCTAGTCTGTTTCATTATCTATCTATCTATCTATCTATCTATCTATCTATCTATCCAGTCTGTTCATTATCTATCTATCTATCTATCTATCTATCTATCTATCTATCTATGTTTCTATCTATCTATCTCGATCTGTTTATTTATCTATCTATCTATCTATCTATCTATCTATCTATCTATCTCAATCATTCATTATCTATCTATCTATCTATCTATCTATCTATCTATCTATCTCAGTCTGTTTCTATCTATCTATCTATCTATCTATCTATCTATCTATCTCAGTCTGTTTCATTATCTATCTATCTATCTATCTATCTATCTATCTATCTATCTATCGTCTTTCTTTATCTATCTATCTATCTCAGTATGTTCATTATCTATCTATCTATCTCAGTCTGTTCATTATCTATCTATCTATCTATCTATCTATCTATCTATCTATCTATCTATCTATCTATCTATCTATCTATCCCAGTCTGTTCATTATCTATCTATCTATCTATCTATCTATCTATCTATCTATCTATCTATCTATCTATCTATCTATCTCAGTCTATTTCATTATCTATCTATCTATCTATCTATCTATCTCAGTCTGTTCATTATCTATCTATCTATCTATCTATCTATCTATCTATCTATCTATCTATCGTCTATTTTCATTATCTATCTATCTATCTATCTATCTATCTATGTCTCTCAGTCTGTTCATTATCTATCTATCTATCTATCTATCTATCTATCTCAGTCTGTTCGTGTGTGTATCTATCTATCTATCTATCTATCTATCTATCTATCTATCTATCTCAGTCTGTTCATTATCTATCTATCTATCTATCTATCTATCTATCTATCTATCTCAGTCTGTTCATTATCTATCTATCTATCTATCTATCTATCTATCTATCTATCTATCTATATTTCTATCTATCTATCAGTCATTCATTATCTATCTATCTATCTATCTATCTATCTATCTATCTATCTCAGTCATTCATTATCTATCTATCTATCTATCTATCTATCTCAGTCTGTGTTATCTATCTATCTATCTCAGTATGTTCATTATCTATCTATCTATCTATCAGTCTGTTCATTATCTATCTATCTATCTATCTATCTATCTATCTATCTATCTATCTATCTCAGTCTGTTCATTATCTATCTATCTATCTATCTATCTATCTATCTCCGTCCTTCTATCTATCTATCTATCTATCTATCTATCTATCTATCTATCTCAGTCTGTTCATTATCTATCTATCTATCTATCTATCTATCTCCATTCATTCATTATCTATCTATCTATCTATCTATCTATCTATCTCAGTCTGTTTTCATTATCTATCTATCTATCTATCTATCCAGTCTGTTCATTATCTATCTATCTATTAAATTTATCCTTCTGCCTCGACACCAGATGCCCATGGCATAAGTAAGCCATCGCCGGCTCCCTGTTGTTGCCTAGCGTCAACAATCGCAAAAAGCCTAGAATAAATTATTACGAGATGATATTCTTCATAAAGATGATCATATGCTTTTGAAAGTATAACTTTGTGTGAAAACCCATGGTGAATACGGAAATTTTGAATATGAAGTCTGACTAATGTTGATATAACTATATTTTGTTGCCTGGTAGACGTATTGATCTGTATAATGATAGATAGATAGATAGATAGATAGATAGATAGATAGATAGATAGATAGATAGATAGATATTGAACTATGTCGATATCTATGAGTTTGTAAAACTGATTGAAAAGAACTAACTTGTAATGGAGTACTCCTGTCACATAAATTTGTGTAGCCAACAATGTCGCTAAAAAATACGGTGACGCTGTCGAAATACTCCGGTTCAACAGGTTTGCCCTGCTTCAGTTGATCAGCAATACTCCTGAAATAGACAAAACACTCGTTATGACCTAAGGTAAAAAATAGGGTCAGGATTTTATTTCAATTTTGTTCAGCTTATCATTAAACATAATACTGGGCATCCACTGGGACAGACAAGAAGCATGTCTTTGAAGAACGATTATCCACTAAAAATAGCATTTGAAATAATAGATAGATAGATAGATAGATAGATAGATAGATAGATAGATAGATAGATAGATAGATAGATTTGTAGCTGCTTCTCCTTGTAATATTTATTGATGACAGGGATGGGAAACCTGCGGCCTTCTGCAACTTTAGAACTGGGTTGTGGAGCCAGACAATTTGAAAAAGTTTGAGCCAGAGCTGAAGCCAGCAAAAAAAAAAAAAAAAATACTAGCTTCAGCTTCAGCTCCCTAAACTAAAAGTTCACAATAAATTTTCCTCTTTCTCAGCAATAATTAAATTTATCCTTCTGAACTTGTATTACTGGCGATCAAAAATAGCTTACTACTGTGGTCTGAGTTAACTAAGGTTTCTTCTATGGTGTTAAATTGGAACCATTAAGATCTTTATAGCAAAATTACATACATCATCTATTAATAGCGGTTGCAATGGATAAATTGTCGTCTAAATGACGCAACAATGTAAAACACACTGACATTTCATATTGATAGATATATTTACCAAAATTACACAAACATATCTTGAAATACTTGTTGCGGGTGGTGTATTGCGGGTGGTGTATTGGTCCGCTAATAATAGATACTGGATGACGAAAGAGAACAAACAAAATGAAGACTGCAGTAAAAAAATATACTGTCAGATTTATTTTTGTTAAAAAAAAATAAATAAACAAAAATAATGTTACAGTGCACTCAGCAAAAAATAACACCGCAATTTCATGAAGAGGGTGAAAATAGAATTATCCTGGAGACAGTTTCGCAGTTGCTGGAGAGTGTTGTCCTGCAAAGGAAAGTTTATTGCATGTCGTTGCTCCGAGCGAGGATGGCCGGAGAAGGAAGATTATTGGAGCTGACTGGAGCGGCAGGAGCTGGATGACTTCTGGGGGTGGCTGGAGCAACGGCTGATGGCAAGCTGAACATAATGATTGTTGGGTGGTTGAAACTGCTGCTGATGGCTGTAGCCCTAGGTTGTTTACCTGTTGCTAGAACAAATACTACACTTTAATCCTAGTCATCTGTACGCTAGTATTTACCATACTTCCCGACTGAGACTGGATGCGACACAAAGTCAGGCTTAACTTGCGGAACCCAAGCGTGGACACTCGAGCCAAGGGTCAAAATTGGCCCAGCCCCCGCTTTCCTGAGATCGGGTACTAAGCTTGTCTGTTTTTCTAAGCCGAGTCCCAGTCCCTACACTGAGCTCTGTCTGAGTCGTTCGTTCATCCAACGACAGGACCGAGGGGCGCTGTTGTTTTAGTTTTTTGTTTGTTTTTTTTGTTTTTTTGTTTTTTTGTATTTTTTATATTTGCTTTTAAGACATCTTTTATCCTGATTCCATCTTGCAACAATGCTGCATAAGCTTTATTTCCAGTTGTTTTTTTAAAAGATATGGGAGTGTCGACAGGATGCGACATGGCCCGCCTCCAACATAATTGATTGTATCAATCAGTAACGTATGTACGTTTCGAGATGTCCAGAAAAGTGACTTTACTTCCTGGTGCGAGGTGATGAGAGGTGCGTAGCGTCTTTTGCAGAAATGATGACTTGATCCTGTCGATAGTGATGGCGAGTGTAATGTTACCACGCTTAACTGTTATGTATTTATCAGCTCTGCTGATAACGTTGAAGAGGCCTTGGTAGCTGAGTGTGAATCGTCGTTTAACTAAGTGGTTCCATATAAAAATATGCTCGTAGTCTTGAAGGTGTTTTGGTATGTAAACATCCTTTATTTTGCATATTTCAATGGTGCTATTTTGTTGTGTCAGTCAGTTAAGTGTCATACGTGATACACGCTTGGGCGATCATGTCTCTTTCGAGACATGACATGACTGGGCAGAAGATTATCCCGCAGTAGGTTGCCATTGCTTTCTGCGGTAGACTGGTTGCCGACCAAGGCTATAGAACCCAGTCTGTCCTGCTATTTAACCCATAACTGGAAGGAAGAGACGGATTAATACCTTTCCCAAGGGTATTTGCGCGTAAGTGAATACAATGGATTCAACTGGAATTCGAACTCGGCTCCCCGGTTTCTCATTCCGAGCCGATATCCACTGTACCGTTGTGTACTTCTTGTATAAATGGAGTCGTTGGCATTGAAATTGTATCTGATATGTCACAGAAATATTGTCCTGGTGCGGACAGAAGTGTGCCAAAAATGAGCTCATTTGGCGAGCAGCCTAAATTTTCCTAAAATGTATTCTTGATAGAGAGTACGAATATTGATAAGTCTTCAATGCAGTTAATCGTGTCAGATCTCGCAGCCAGGGAAGCTTTTAGGGATCTGTTAACCACACCCTTTGCATAGGGGCGAAAAGCCGTCGTTTTTAATGTGATTAGAGACAAATAAATTGTGGAATTCCTGAAATAGGGATGAAAGAAATTGTGCTCCTCAGTCGATTGTAATGACTAATTTCTGAATCTTTTAGAATCGCTTTGAAGACAGTTGCCTGTAATGTCTTTGCCCTGAAAAGAAGAGTTTAACCCTCTAGGGCCATTCGTATCATATTTGATACAGTATGAAAACAAGCCTTGAAAGAAATATTTTCCTGAAAAATTTTTTAAGAGAAATATTTTATAAATTTCCAATGAAAGCAGTACTGACTGCTCAGTCAATGAATACCAAATGTTTCCTTATAGGGAAATACCAAATGTTTCCTTATAGGGAAATACCAAATGTTTCCTTATAGGGAAATACTGTATCAAATATGATACGAATGGCCCTAGAGGGTTAATGATTACTGTAGTCCGCCGTCCTGAAAAGGGCCGTTTATTGCATGTCGTTGCTGCTGGTTATTGGATATTGTTAAGGCAGGCTTCCTTCGCCAGCCAGGTGAAGTCAGCCTGATAAGAGTTAGATGTATATAGAAGCGGCAGGAGCTGGAAGCCTACCGGAGATGGTGGTAGCGACGGTTGATGGTTGTAGCCGTGAGCTGGCTGCACTTTCTGTTGCTTTTGAGACCTCTATATATCGTAAATCAGTCTTTTATCAAAGCAGGGTAAACCTTTTCTTCTAGTTGTTTTAAATAATGTGAGTATGCTGATAGGATACGACATGCTAAAGAGCAAAATTATTAAATAAAATTGCTATTGGCTTCAACCACGCTTCCAGAAGAGTTACAGGAATCTCGTGCAGCTCTTCTGGGCGGCATCCTTGTTTCAGTTGGTGAAAGCCGCCATAATAAAGGAGATTTTATTGGTTTCTCGCTCAACTACGCTCCACACATAACAATCATAGGGGAATTAGGCGGCCAGATATAAGAGTTGGTGTGGTTGCAGACGGCTATTACTGGATACTTTTGCTTGTGTGGCACGATGCAGAGTCTTGTTGCCAGACACAGGATCTTCTAGCAGCCACCCTCTTGACCCAGGGCAGCACTACCTCCTCAAGGCACTTGATGTAGGCTTCTGTGTTGAGTCTCAGTCCCTGTGGAAAGATGAATAAAGATA
Source organism: Ascarosepion bandense (assembly GCA_037127315.1). Lineage (NCBI taxonomy): Eukaryota > Metazoa > Mollusca > Cephalopoda > Sepiida > Sepiidae > Ascarosepion > Ascarosepion bandense. The sequence continues at coordinate 811,635 of JBBBDQ010000408.1, forward strand.
TATCGTTGCCATCACTAATTATCACTCCAAACAACTTCGGAATCCCCATTAGACTCTTCCAACTCTTTCCGGATCCTCTCTACTGTCCTCAGATTGACATCCAAACACTTTGAAATGTTCGTATTGAAGCTTCCGACACGAATGTCAAGCAGTGCAACATGTCGTTTTCAAATTTCCAGCAAAGTGAATTGCGTCATGGTGCTCTTTTGCTCACAGTGTTCAACTGACCCAACTATAGTGTGCACCCGACAAAATAAAAAAAAGCACATGCGTGAAATTAAAAATATAAAACTGGCGACAATTTATCTATCACAATCTGTATTATTCTGCTTGTAACAACAGTTTTTCGCTAGTTAGTGACTTAGTCACGTGTCTGTTGGTTACACCTTACCTAATTTTTCACCTTCCCCTTAATAATTTCATTGCTTTCTGCGGCAGACTGGTTGCCAGCCAAGGCTATAGAACCCAATCTGTCCTGTTATTTAACCCATAACTGGAAGGAAGAGACAGATTAATACCTTTCCCAAGGGTATTTGCGCGTAAGTGAATGCAATGAATTCAGCTGGAATTTGAACTCGGCTCGTCGATTTGCCGTTCCGAGTCGATATCCATTGCACCACAACGCACATATACATATTTGTATATAATATTTTGTATGACATATCTATATATAAATACTTTTCGAATATAACGAACATTTGACATTCATTTCTTTACGCTATTCTAGTTCTTCATTTCGTTTTGCTAAGTTGTTAGTACGAGGGTCATTCAATAAATAAGGTAAATTTTTCGGTATAAAGAATTCCAATACAGATAGAAGCTTACCTTTTTTTTTCCGTTACTTCTTTTTCAAGCTGGTTTAATTTTTTTTTGCAGACTGAAAAAAAACTTGGAGAGTTTTAGAGATTAACAAAGATGCCCGACCAAGAAGCATGCTCCCTCATCCCACTTACAGCCCAGACCTTGCCCCTTCAGACTTTTATCTGTTTGGTCCCTTGAAAGCGTTCACGAGAGGCACGAAGTTTGAAAGTGACGATGAAGTCAAAAGGGCTGTGAGCGATTGGCTGAGACACCAGTCCAAAGATTTTTACGCTGAGGGAATACGGAAGCTTGTGTACAAATGGGAAAAGTGTGTGACACTGCTGGGAGACTACATTGAAAAATTTTTAAAAAAATACGCTTCTATCTGTATTAGGTCCTTATACTGAAAAAATTCACCTTATTTATTGAATGACCCTCGTATATCACGGATGTATTAGTGCCTATTATGGGGATTGGAGAGAGAGTGGAGATGACCAAAATAGTTAATCTCACTTTCCAAGCATTACATTATGCTACTGAGTGAGAAAGATTATTGTTTGTATAATAATGTGTAAGCTTTTTTTTGTTTTTTTGTGTGTGTGTGTGTGTGTGTGTGTGTGTGTGTGTGTGTGTGTGAGAGAGAGAGAGAGAGAGAGAGAGAGAGATAGAGAGAGAGAGAATTCATACTAGAAACTGAACTATTTGAACCAAGAAATTTAGTGTGTACGTGCTTTGAGCGCTATTTGGAATTTTAAAGGCAGTGTTAATGCAAACAGGATTATTTATAAGCTTTGAGAATATACCTGGGTAATATACCTGGGTAATATCTGATCCAGTAGTGTTTCCAACCTTTTCCTTTCGATTTCCAGTTGTTCAGTTCGTTCTTCAACCAGAGATTCCAATTTGGCAGCATACATTTCCATTCGATCCAACAACGTCTCCATTATATTCTTATCTTTGCCCCTACCAAATTACAAAGAGCACAATGTTATTTGTAAGAATTTCCTATTTCACGTTTTTTTTTTTGGAATCATTACTAGAATTACAAGATTGACCTACAAGTTGTGGACTGTATTACATTTGAAAGCCGTGCCATAGTAAATTTTGAACTGATGCTATTTCCATTTCTTACCCGAGTTAGTCAAACGTTGTTTTTTTTAAAGTATCCCAAATGTCCCAAGTAGGGAAACTCAAAATTTAATAGCACTAGGCTTTCAAAACTAGTTCAGCCTGGCAACCATTCATACAGTGCTTCAATTCGTACACATAATACTCTACAAGGAGGTGCGTTGTGGAGCAGTGGATATCGACTCGGAACGAGAACTCGGGGTGCCGAGTTCGAATTCCAGTTGAATTTCTTGCATTCACGTACGCGCAAATACCCTTAGGAAAGGTATTAATCCGTCTCTCCCTCCCAGTTATGAGTTAAATAACAGGACAGATTGGGTTCTATAGCCTTGACTGGCAACCGTCTACCGCAGAAAGCAATAGCAACCTACTGCGGGACAATCTTCTGCCCAGTCAGTCATGTCTCTTTCAAGACATGATCGCCCAAGCGTGTTTCACGTATGGCACTTCAGATGTAAGTAAAGGACAAGTTATCAAACAGTCAGTTTTGTTGTACGAAAACTGTCTTCCTATGAAGAAACTGGACTAAAATTTAACGAGTACACTTTACAATTTAAGCATGGTGTTTCTTCCTTTTAGTTAATGCTTTCCAACATCTCATTAAACCAAAGAATAAAATAAAGTCAACATTTGTTTCAATTTATTTGCATTTAGTAGAATAAGAATTGCTATTTCCGAAATATTAGATACAGTTAATGTTCGGTTTAGATTTGAATTGGTTTAATTTGGTTTGGTTCATTTTGTTTAGTGGCATATAAATCACTATTGGTTAATACCCAAATTTGAAACACAATTTTATGTCTTCAACTAAATATATTTTGAACGCAATTGTGTGCATTCAAATACAGATAATATGTATTTCTGCTCATGTATTTTCGGTCATTTTTATATAAAAATGTATAGCTGGCACTTTTACTATTAAAATGTATTTTTATATTTACATAATTTTTTTTTTTTTTATGATGGGGGGAAACATTATTTGCCCATAGATGGGACCCTAACAGGTGCTACCACTCCGGGTCAGGGTGGACTTGGAAACAACAGCAATTACAAAGTAGATACACGCTTCTCAAAACCTCCTAACTCCCGATCAGAGCCCTTGCTGTCAGATACAGTAACACCCAGGACATAGATTTGACGTGCTGCCAAGTCCCTGTTTGAATTTAATTTAACATTTTTTTAAAAATTATTATCAGATAGAATCAGAGTAAACCTTTCTTTTTTTTTTTAACAAGCGATTTTAAAAATTAATTTCGTGCCTATAACAAAAATTGTCTTACTTGATACCTACTTGTTTTTTGACTTCATCGTTTTCAGAATGTATTGAAAATCCGGCCTCTCCTCCGGGTTCTCAGACCAACACTTTTTGGCCAATGAACAAAGGAATTCGTCTTTATGATATATTTCCGGTCGGAACGGTGGAGTTTCTCCGGCTCTAACTTTATAGATAATTTCTATTAAAAAAAAAAAGAAAAAAACATATTAGTTATTAAGCACTACATTAACTCGCCTCTAAAATCACAACCTAAAATTAATTCATGTCAACCAATGTACAAAGAGAGGTTAATCGATAATTCTTAAAGCTATTTGCTCCATTAATAATAATAATAATAATAATAATAATAATAATAATAATAATAATAATTGCCCCAAATGAATATAAAAATCGCCACGATAGAGTGGGGTGATATTTACACTAGACAATGTGAAAACACTATGGAAAAATATGTAAACAGACACTGGTATGAACATCACCCAGCACCGGTTACAGAAATAGAAGATGTCACCATTCTATGGGATTACACCATCTACACAGACAGAAAAATTGAAGCAAAAAGAAAAAAACTTGCTTATTAAATGTGGAAATTGAAAACAAGAGTCGTGTCAGTAATAGTAGGTGCACTTGGAATGATCAAAAATGGAACAAAAAAAAACATTGCAAGAATCCCTGGAAACCCCAACTTAAGAGATATACAAAAAATTGTCTTGTTAAGTACAGCCCACACACTAAGGAGAACTTTGTCTATGTAACGCTAGGGATGTTAGAGGAGATAGAAAAAACATGAAATGGAGCCATAACAACACACTACGACCTGCCTTAGGTCTTCCCGCAGACATGGGAGGTAGTGCGACCATAGCAGAAATCGAAATATGATGAAAAATGACATAATAATAATAATAATAATAATAATAATAATAATAATAATGAGTGCTAAAACGAATAAAAAACTGATTGAAAATTTTGTAAGAAAATGCTATCTCAAATAAAATAGATTGATTACTTCATTGATGGATTTTTTTATTTAACGGTATATCAACTCTTTATCGGTTATTTATGCAGAAATTTAATTCTCTTGCGAGGTTTTAAGTAATAAAACATTATATACGTTATTTTTTTTTATTTCACTATTGAATACATGATAGATCATAATCAGCTTTTGTGCATATACATATTTGTGTGGATGTGCGTTGTGGTGCAGTTGTTATCGACTTGGAACGACAAATCGGGGAGCCGAGTTCGAATTCCAGTTGAATTCGCTTACGCGCAAATACCCTTGCTTACGTCTCTTCCCTTCAGTTATGGGTTAAATAGCAAGACAGATTGGGTTGTATAGCCTTGGCTGGCAACCAGTCTACCACTGAAAGCAATGGCAAGCTACGCAGGGATAATCTTCAACCCTGTTAGTAATTTGACTCCGATATTGGATACCCCAATATCCTACCGGGTCTAATCAAAATCAGTTTTTCAGCCCTTTTATTTTAGTTTTTGCTTCGGGTTTGGCTCTAAGTAGGTATAATTGTAGTTCTTAGTCTCAGCCATGATACCATTTACTCAGAGGACTTATTTAGCCTTCAAAATTCAGTTTACGACGAAAAAAACTTATTTGATATTGATACCAGGAAATCAAAATTTGACTTACATCCATTCATTTTTCTTTCAGTCTACGGTTTTGCTTTAACTGGAAACAACTATTGCTTTTTAGTCTTTCGTGCCAACGTCCAAAGAGTCTGAGTTCCATGACCCTGGATTAGTTTTAAAGCTTCCATTACACCCGAGCAACGCCGGGCTATACTGCTAGTAGATCATAAAATGTATTATTGTTGGTAATTTTACTATAAAAATGTATCTTTATATTGTTTTTAGTGTTGTAATGGTTGTCATTTTACTATGAAAAATGTATTGTTGGTCATTTTATTTATAAAAATGTACTGTTGATTTTTTTAAAAATCATATCACCTCAAGCAAGGCAAAAACGCCACTGATGCGCAGGGGGCTACGTAAGAGTGAAAAGATTGGAAAAGAGAAAAACCGGAAACCACATCCTAAACAGGAAGCAAGGGCTGAGCCTCTTCACCTGTTCAATAGACATGGGTGGAGTGTGAACCGGGCGATAGTTTTGCTTGGGAGTTTACAATTTGCCAATAGCTTGGAGCTTAACAGGTGCTACCACTCCGGGTCAGGGTGAACCTGGGAACAGCAGCAATTAAGACGTTGTTTCACGCTCCTCAAAACCTCCAATCTCCTTGCTGCCGGATGTAGTTTATCGTCATACTCAGGACGAGAGTAAAATATAAATTCTGCAAGAAATAAAGTCAAAGAAACTTAATTTAGCTTAACTCTCTTTGCAAACAGCTGATAAATAATTTTAATTGAAATTGAAAATATACATTTATTAAAAATCGTATTGCCAGAGAATTGAAAAAGTATATATGAAAAAGTAAGTGAATGCCGATTGATCATTTTACCTAAGGAAATGACGATTGTACCGATCGTTGTTAGCAGGCTTAGAAGAGTCCCAAAGAGACTTGCAAATAAAAATAAATAGAAATTATAAATTTCAAAAATATTTAAAACCAACAAAATCTCAGAATTAATAAATTTAGCTAAATACTAGAATAATAAGTACTTAGGTAGACACTTGATCTCCACTGAAAACTACATTGATTACAAAATTAATAAGATAAGGTTATATATATATATATATATATATATATATATATATATATATATATAGGAAGATGATGCTTAGCTAGTTTCACGAATATGAGAGATCCTAATTGGATATCAATAAAATTTTATCAAATTTGAGAGCAATCGTAACAAATATATATCATAAATAAAATAAATAAACACAAATAAATAACGTCAGTGAAAAGTGATACTTAAAAGGACGTGTAAAGACGCAAGATTAAAAAAAAGATAAAGCTAACATAGCACAAAACAATAAATTGTTTGATAAAGGCTTATGAAAAACATTTGACAATTTTCATTTAAGCTTTCAGCGGAAATCAGAAAAATGGAACGAAATATAGAAAAAAAATTTAAAAAAATATTCTTAACAAAGAATTCTTATTGGTATTTAACCAAACTTACGTTGTAGTGGACAAAACAAGATTTACATTTAAAATTCAAATCTGACTCATTGTTAGAAATAAACGAATTTTCCCGAATTTACAAAACTTTGCTTAACGCACACAAAACTTGCGAAATTTCACACCTCGATGCGAAATGTTTGTCGTCCACTGAAAAGGCCAGAATCACATCTGGGAGTGAATTCCCAAACGTAATAAAAAGAAGAAACAAGACGACCTCGTTAGAAAGAAATGAGTTGAGCGTAGTTAACAGGTACCCTTGATAAACGTCAAGCGATCGTATTATTATTGCCTCTCTCTCTTTCTCTCTCACCTTCTTCTTCTTCATCGTTCACCCATCGACTTGATAACCGCACGGAACCCTTTAAGACTAAGGGAATTCAAAAGCACTCCCACCCACCAAACACTCATACATACATACATACATACATACATACATACATACATACGCATAAAACTCTTTCCAACAAGTTAGTACTGCGAACTCTACCCTTAACTTCTTAATAATATTTCTAATTGAACATTAACTTCTACAATTCATGTTATTCTTTTCTATAAATAAATTTTTATTCAAATATACAAAATGTATACTGTTATTCTTCCATGAATTCACACGTTCCAATTTCCAACCTGCTGAGAACCTTCTGATGATTACGAATAAACCTAAGTTGCAGCGAATCGGTTATGTATGGCACAAGGCCGATTTAAATAAACATTAACCATCTCTCTATAGCTTAAATGTAAAAAAATAACAACAACAAAACACGCAGTAAAAATATATCCTATCTAAAATATACACTGTAACATTTTTGCTTGTTTTGTTTTGTTTTTTTTTTGTTTTTTTTTGTTTTTTTTGTTTTTTTTTTTGTTAACGCATGTTACATCAAACAGATATATATATATATATATATATATATATATATATATATATATATATATATATATATATTAATCATATCACCCCGAGCAAGGCGGTAACGCCACTGAAGCGCAGGGGGCTACGTAAGAGTGAAAAGATTGGAAAAGAGAAAGCCGGAAACCACATCCTAAGCAGGGAACAAGAGATGAGCCTTTTCACCTGTTCAATAGACGTGGGTGGAGTGTGAACCGGGCGATAGTTAAGTCTATCTACTCCAATTGAAAAATAAATAAATAAATAAAAGAGTGAAAAATTGGAAAAGAGAAAGGCGGAAACCACATCCTAAGCAGGAAACACGGGATGAGCCTCTTCACCTGTTCAATAGACCTGGATGGAGTGTGAACGGGGCGATAGTTTAGTCTATCTACTCCGATTAATATAAATTAACGCGTCTTTTGGACAGTAGTAGAGGATTATCCCTTGTTTCCTGTTTAGGATTTGGTTTCCATTTCCTTCTCCTGAAGTAATCTCAATTTCTTTCATTCCCAGTCACCCTTTCTCGTACGATCGCCGAAATTAAGCAACGTCGAGCCGGGTTAGTACCAAGATAGATGACCGTTTGAAATTACCAGGTGCTGAATACTTGAACGTGCGAGTGATGTAATGGATTATGCTTCGGAACTGGAACTCTGCTCTCCAATTTCCGAACACCCCTGGTAAATGTATGAAGTCACCTTTTCTTCTCCCAGCTATGGGTTAATTAGTTAAAACATGTATTAGTAAATCATCATTATCTCAAAAAATTCTTAAAATCTAAAAATCTTTAAAAAAATCTTTTTTAATCTGCAAAAGGTTGATAAGCCGTAAAAATTTTATTTACTTACTATATCACTATCAGTTTGACTTACCTTTCACAGAATATTGGGAACTGGCTATTTCATACGGGGAACACCGGAAAAGTATCTCTTCAAGAATGATGCCGAATGAGTAGACGTCTCCTTTCTGGGTACCCATCGGTGGCATCACCACGCGAAGATGCTCTGGGGCTCTCCATAAAAGCTCTAAAAGAAAAATTAACTTCATGTAAATTTTACGCCCTCAGTAATAGTACACACGCACCACGAAGCAAGTAAACACATAAAAACGAGACAATCCTGTTGTAAGATCTAATTTAGGTTACACTAATCGTTATAAGATAGACGTCGTTTCGCTCAACACCTATATAAATGTAGTCTTATATATATATATATATATATATATATATATAAAGGAAAACTCAACACGTCACGACCAATTTAAATGACGTGTTGAGTTTTCTTTTATTAATATCATATTGCTATGGATAACATCCATTGAGCTCTCTACATAGATATAACACTTAATATTTTATATTAAGTTGATCTTGTTGGATTATTCTCGCCGTTTATGGATTGGATATATATATATATATATATATATATATATATATATATATATATATATATATATAGTCTTTTATAATCTTTTTGTTTATATAGCATATATATAATATGTATGCTATATAATTTTTTTATATATTTTATACTATATAAACCATTTTGTTTATATAGCATATACATAATATATATGCTATATCACAAATCAAGTTCTCTCTAGACTTTCGATTGGATGTCACATATGCCACCAGTCAGTAAGTCAGTTGAGTGCCATACGTAGTACACGCTTTGGGCGATCATGTCTCGAAAGAGACATGACTGACTGGGCAGAAGATTATCCTGCAATAAGTTGCCATTGCTTTCTGCGGTAGAATGGTTGCCAGCCAAGGCTATAGAATCCAATCTGTTCTATTATTTAACCCATAACCGGAGGGAAGAGACTTATTAAAACCTTTCCCAAGGGTATTTGTGCGTAAGTGAACGCAAAGAATTCAACGATTTGTCGTTACAAGTCGATATCCACTGCACCACAACACACACCCAGACTCGTTTAGAGACCTATAAACTGTCATCTGCATACAACCGCTTTTTCAGATCAACGATTAAAAATGGCTTCCAGCGAATTAAGCCTGTAAAATGTTAGCATGAATCATCCTTCTCCAAATCTCATAGACTGGCGCTATAGTATCACCAACAAAAAAAAAACTGTACTAATTAACAAAAACCACGTCATTTGAAGACTTTGGATAACAGCAACAACTAAAATGGCAATCACATGTAAATCAAAGAGAAAATAATGGCATAATAAAGATACAGACGTTCTACACTACTTCAAACAAAAGGTTAGGAAGGAAACCGCCCGTCAGTACTGGAAACGCGATAACAGTTACTGGGTTTAAATAATCTATTTCCCTGAAAAATTGTTTTAAGAGAAAGATTTTACAAATTTCATCCGGCAGTAGAAATGGTTGCTCGATCAGTGAATGCCGAAGTTTTCCTTATAAGGCAAAGCAACTAATATTACAATTACCATTTAAGTACCACTTAATTACCATTTGTTTTTGTTTTTTGTTTTTTAATCATATCACCCCGAACAAGGCGGTAACGCCACTGATGTGCAGGGAGCTACGTAAGAGTGAAAAGATTGGAAAAGAGAAAGCCGGAAACCACATCCTAAACAGGAAGCAAGGGATGAGCCTCTTCACCCACTCAATAGACGTGGGTGGAGTGTGAACTGGGCGATAGTTTAGTCTATCTACTCAAATTACTATTTAATATTACTATTACCATTTAAATATTTCATTTCAATTTACTAACATATCTATAAATTAATTATATATAAACATTGTTCAGAGCATTTTTTTTTTAATTTCTATAAACTATTTTCAAAGTCCACTACAGGAATTTTATATACCATCAGTCGAAACGGTAGCCATTGTGTTTCCCTCGTTAGACAAATGTTTTTTTTTTTAACTTCAGTGACAATCCTATTTTCTGTCATGCTTTACCAGCAATCCCCTCTGTCTCATCCTTCTATCTTTTGTCTTGTCATTTCCATCTTTACTATCATAAAGAACATCAGCGAACCGACATTTTGTTTTTAATCATTTCCCCCCAAGCAAGGCATTTCACTGCCACTATTGCGCAGGGGGTTACACAAGGGCAGGTGATGAGAAAGAGTGGTTAGGGGTTTACATAGGGGAAAGTGACGAGAAAGAGTGGTTAGATATAGGAAATGTCAGAAGGAGGGTGATAGACGGATAAGAATACTGAGGATGAGGGTTGGATAGATGGGAAGAGTGTTTGAGAGAATGGGTGCGAGTTAGTGTGTTAGAAGGTGTCTATTGACCTTAAATTTAAACTCCTGGAGATTGTAGCTGTCGGGGAAGCAAGTATACGGAAGGGAATTCCACAGGCGGGAAGTGCGAGAAAAGAAGCTATTGGAGTAGAAATTGCGGTTACATCTTATCTGTTTCACTGTAAAAGGGTGGGGCCTAGTTGCTAATCTAGTATCTCGTGCAAATTCATACCTAGGGGGCACCAGTGATCTTAGTTCATCGAAGCAGAAGCCGTGAAAGTATTTATAGTAGAGGCACAGGGAAATGACGTCACGCCGGTGAGATTTTGTTACTCCGTCTATTAGATTTTTCTTCTGTTCCGCTCAACTCCATTTTACTCGCTTAATTTTTTCGACTTTATTCTTTATTTTATTTTAGTCTTTAAAGTTCTCTAAAGTTCATTTCTTTCTATATCTTAGAGTTTTCACTAGCATTGCTCTTTCTATTGTTCTTTGTGTGTTCCTAAGTCTGTTTGCAAGATATTTTGCTAATTCCTTTGTTTCGTATGCGTACGTCAGAGATGCCATCATACATTAATTATACAAGGTATTTATCATTATTGCTAAACACTTTCCAACATATTACATCGTGTTATTTAATTTTCACTGTCTCTCTTCAATGTTATCAACTGCTTGAAGTAGATGTCTTCCTGGAATTTTCCGGTTTTTCATCCTTTTATTTTTATGGTCTGTTTTGTTGCATTACAATTGAACATTACTTTTGTTTTATTTTTGTTTTGTTTTTTAATACCTACCTTGAGACTTTCACTGTTCAGGCCTATCTTTTACTTTTTCTAATTCATTTAATAATTCTATTAATAAAATATCGTCAACAATTCGTACCTGGTTCAAATATTCACCGTTTAATCTTAATTGTGAGAAATTATTCCCACATAGCTCTGAGCTCGAGCAGTGGGTGGAAATCAACAACTATAACAAAACATACCTGGGGATTAACAACAAGTTTATTAGTCTTGCAAAAAGGTTGATTTTTGCAGCTTCTGCTCAGCTTGGTATATAGTCTCTTTTCGAGACGGTAGTTGGCTTCCTTCTGGAGATTTGAGTGAGTTCGGCCTCGTCTTGGAAGGTGGTGAAGTTCACGTATGGAGCTGCAAATTCCGCGACGTTCAGGAATATTTCTTCTGAGGTCTGGGTTCTACAGCCGTTTCCAATTCGGTCGAAAGAAGGTCGATTCGGCCTCGTCTTGAAGAATTCTTAGAGAAGTTTTCTCTACAAGTAAGGCAATAGCCAAAAAAGGATACCTCCAAGGGTACGAAGGATTTGGAGAAAGTCTCTCTGAATAAAATGATAAGGCATTAGCATAATAAATTTACCTAGATATAGGTACAACTGTCTCAGGAAATAGAGACATGAGGGCGCCCACTGTAGGCCCCGCGGCAACATATAAGAAGGAGCGGCACTAAAATGCGACCGTGCTCTGTCGAAGCTGGCTAACCAAAGAGGCCGGAAATCTTCCCTTCTGTTGTAAGCCCGCCAAAGGTTCGAAACGAGGTCGGCTTAACTCAGCCCATCAGCAGGAATGTTTTAAAACAATGTGGTGGATTCGTCGTCCAATGAGGAGACCCGTTACATTTGTATAATTTCCAACATAATCCCATTCCTTTCTAGTTAACTCTCTGTGAGATTCCTTGGAAATTGCCCATCCTTATCTCTTTTCTATTCTAATCTTAGTTTCATCTATCTTTGCGTAGTAGAATTTTTGCAAGTGATGTTATCGCATATTACCTCAATAACTTTTAGACGATTTAGACGATATCTCATATTTGCTGATTCAAATGCCCTTTCATAGTCAACTAAATCCAAACATAGAAAAAGACATAAGAAACGATATTCAGAAGTTTCAAGGTTGCAGTTCTTACAATAGTGCAGAAAATCGATAATATATATATATAAAGGGCAAGATGTTTGTGTGTGTGTCTGTTTATCTGCCTGTGAGTCTGTATTTTTTCAGCCCTTTTATTTTAGTTTTTGCTTCGGGTTTGGCTCTAAGTAGGTATAATTGTAGTTCTTAGTCTCAGCCATGATACCATTTACTCTGAGGTCTTATTTAGCCTTCAAAATTCAGTTTATTTGATATCGATACCAGGAAATCAAAATTTGACTTACATCCACTCAATTTTCTTTCAGTCTGCGGTTTCGCTTTAACTGGAAACAACTATTGCTTTTTAGTCTTTCGTGCCAATGACCAAAGAGTCTGAGCTCCAGGATCATGGATTAGTTTTAAAGCTTTCATTACACCCGAGCAACGCCAGGCTATACTGCTAGTTATAAATAATACATTGCAGGACACCATCAAACAAGAAACCAGCCTGTTGAAAGACTCGTAATGGTAGAGCCAACAATCTTTTCAATGGCTTCCTCCTTAGGCAAGAGATGAAGGAGCAGGCAGACGGAAAGCAGGCTTAAAACGTCACTGTGCAGACTGGAAGATCGTTTCTTTTTTTTTTTTTTTTTTTTTTGGCCCGCAACTGAGATGGTCAGGTGCTCAGTAGCGCAGCAACCCAACGACCACGCATTATCATTGGGATGATGATGATGAAGATAAAAACAACAAAGTAATTCATTCCGTTAAAGAAACAAACATAATCAAGGGAGGGAACTTGTGATGAGTACTAAGTTACTAAAAAGCTATTTTCCTTTTGGGGTGCTTTTAAAAGAAAGTCAAGTGATAAAACGCGTGTTTTAAAATGTCCGTACTATAAAGTAAACTCTCTCTCTCTCTCTCTCTCTCTCTCTCTCTCTCTCTCTCTCTCTCTCTCTCTCTCAGGTTTCGCACAAGTGGTAGCATTAGAAAAGAAATGAATGTTCTGGCGCCAAGACTCCATTAATTAACATCAGACGAGTCCAGGAAAGTCTTTCCGCTACCGACGACATTTGGCGCGTCGTTTCGATTCTTTAAACATTTTAGCTCTTTCTGCCGACAAATGAGGC
>JBBBDQ010000408.1:827500-892500 GCA_037127315.1 Ascarosepion bandense
TTCCCAGGTATAGATAAAATTCCTAACTTTTGGCTATATTATTTAAATACAGCACATAAAAAACTAGCCAAAGAACTTCAAGAAATGGTTGACGATCCCACTAAAATTCCTGCATGGATGACCAAAGGAATTACATTTCTTCTACCCAAGAATGGTGACACAAACAACCCGAAAAACTACAGACCAATTACATGTCTTCCGACAACATATAAACTATTAACATCTATTTTAACAAAACAGACATATTTATTCTTAGAAAGAAATGACATGATACCGCTTGAACAAAAAGGGTGCAAACGTGGCTGTTATGGATGTAAAGACCAATTGCTAATTAACAAAATGATCCTGGAAAACTGCTACAGTACAAAGAAAAATCTTAGTACTGCCTGGATAGATTATCGAAAGGCATTCGATAGTGTGCCACATCCCTGGATTTTAAAGACTTTAAATATATACAAGGTATCGCCCGTCATCATCAATTTCATCAAACAGTGCATGTCTATATGGAAAACAACCCTTTACCTCAATCATATAAATGGAACCTATAAGTCTGATGAAATAAACATCAAAAGAGGTATATTTCAAGGTGATTCTTTATTACTATTCTGCATATCATTAATAGCACTAACCAGTCAACTTAATAAGACAGAATGTGGTTATAAAATAGGCCAAAAGAAAATAAGCCATCTATTTTACATGGATGACTTAAAGTTATATGCTAAGAATGATAATGAGCTGGAAGGTCTTCTGCAAACTGTAAAATGCTTCAGCGAAGACATTGGAATGAAATTCAATTTGAATAAATGTGCTAAAGCTACAGTTTTACGTGGATCAATACAAGAAACATCCTCAATTAGCTTAGAGCCTGCTGTAACAATAAAAGAATTGAAACCAGCTTATAAATACCTAGGTGTAAATGAGAGTGAAAACATTCACCATAAAAAAATTAAAGAAATAGTGCGTAATGAGTATTATAGAAGGCTACGAATGATATTAAAAACTGAATTGAATTCTCAAAACGAAGTTATAGCCATTAATAGCCTTACAATCCCAGTTGTCCAATATAGCTTCAACATCTTAAACTGGACTCTAAACGACATCAGGCGAATGGATTCTAAAACAAGAAAGCTTCTTTCTAAGCATAAGATGCATCATCCAAAGGCTGATGTAGACCGTCTATACATACCCCGTAAAGAAGGTGGAAGAGGTCTTATTCAGCTGGAATTGGCATACAAGACAATTATTGGCTTACTAACATACATAGAAACAACAAAGGATAAATATTCAATAATAAAAGAAGGCAGTAAATACAATAAAGATTTACAGTTAGTAGATTCTGTAGAAAAGCAAAATAAAAACCAAGAACCAACTATTGCGGCAAAAAATATGAAAATGAAAGCCAAAGATAAAGCTCTTGAACAGATGAAACAGCGCTGGCAAGACAAACCTCTGCATGGCCAATATCCAGAACGTGCCAATAAATCCAATGTTGACAAAGTTAATACTCATCGATGGTTACGTGCATCTGGATTAAAGTCTGAAACTGAAGGCTTTATTCTTGCAGCACAAGACCAGTCTTTTCACTAGAAACTTTCAGGCAAATATTATGCATAATAATATGGATCCAAAATGCAGGTTTTGAGATAAACACCAAGAAACAATAGACCACCTAATCTCAGGCTGTTCTGTGCTTGCTCCAAATGAATATAAAAATCGCCACGATAGAGTTGGGCAATATTTACATTGGGCAATGTGCAAACATTATGGAAAATCTGTAAACAAACACTGGTATGAACATCACCCAGCACCGGCTACAGAAATAGAAGATGTAACCATTCTATAGGATTACACCATCTACACAGACAGAAAAATTGAAGCAAACAGGCCAGACATTATTGTTAAAAACCAGAAGGAGAAAACTTGTCTATTAATTGATATGGCTTGCCCAGTGGATTGTAACATAGCAATCAAGGAATTTGAAAAACTGTCAAAATATAAAGACCTGGAAATTGAAATAGAAAAAATGTGGAAATTGAAAACAAGAGTTGTGCCAGTGATAGTAGGTGCACTTGGAATGATAAAAAATGGAACAAAACAACACATTGAAAGAATCCCTGGAAACCCCAGCTTAAGAGATATACAAAAAATTGTCTTATTAAGTACAGCCCACACACTAAGGAAAACTTTATCTATGTAATGCTAGGGATGATAGGGAAGATAGAAAAACATGAAATGGAGTCATAACTTGGTTGGTAGTGAGACCAAAGCAGAAATCGAAATATGATGAAAAATGACATAATAATAATAATTTTATTTCCTTTGATTTCTGTATTATGCACTTTTTTCCGGGCCCCAAACAGAGACGTGTGGTCGGAAACGACTTCATGACATTTTCCTGATTATTTTTGTAAAAAAAAGTCATACATTCGCATTTTACATAGATAAAGTTATTTGTAACGTGTGAGCTGTACTTCTATGTGCATTTTTACCAGGAATCCCATCAATGAGTGAATCAGCACTTTTTCCAATAAATCTGAGGGCTCCAAATACAACTTGAATTGTTGATGTTCTCATATACCACATTTCTGAAATTTCCATTTTTAAGATTCTTGGATTTTGATAATTTTTTGAAGATCTTTACAATCTGCCGGGACTATCATGTCAAAAAGAAATCACATTCTATTTTTGTGTTCTTTGATCACGATGTCTGGGCGATTAGCTTTGATTTTTCTATTTGTGTGTATTTTAAAGTTCCATAAAACTGTTACATGTACTATCTTTGTAACCAGGTCTTGGTGATTTCATCCCAGTTTCATGCATTTTCTTTCCCATAAAATTTGCATATTTTCCAGCGCAGATATTGTCCCACGCTATCAGTTTTATATTCACTGGGTACTAACACTGAAATCTGTTACAAGATGGTCAATTGTTTCTTAATATTTATCACGGAATCTGCATTTCGGGTTAGCACAACTTTTCAGTGTGTCTTTTTTTTTTATCATTTCACCCCAAGCAAGGCATTCCACAACCACTATTGCGCATGGGGTTGCATAAGGGAAGGTGAGGAGAAAGAGTGGTTAGATATAGGAAATGTCAGAAGGAGGGTGATAGACGGGTAAGGATACCGAGGCTGGGGGTTGTGCAGATGGGAAGAGTGTTTGAGAGAATGGATGCGAGTTAGTGTGTTAGGAGGTGTCTATTGACCTTACATTTAAACTCCTGGAGATTGTTGCTGTCGGGGAAGCAAGTATGTGGAAAGGAATTCCACAGTCGGGAAGTGCGAGAAAAGAAGCTGTTGGAGTAGAAATTGCGGTTACATTTTATCGGTTTCACTGTCTGCTTGGTAATTTCTAGTTAGCGAGCATTGGTTCTGTGCAGCAAGAATAAAATCTTTGGTTTTATCATTTTACTATTTTTTGATTTCTGTTGTATACATATTTCCTTTTGGATACCAACCAGAGACCTAAGATTAGAAATGACTTAATGATATTTTCACTGATCATTTTTAGAAGAAAAAAATAAAATAAAATTACATTTTATATAGATAAAACTCTTCTTAATATGTGAGCTTATTTTATTGTTATTAAAATCTAAAAGACACGATATTTTCTAGCATGAAATCTAATGACAAAATTGGAGAAAAAACTCTCACGCTATATAACTACGTTCAGTAGTATATATGCTTTATAAATTTTAAAGCACAAAATACTTATAGGTTAGGCTTCCGGTCTATCACGTTGAATACACCGTTTCTCGCTCGATCACAACGTTGAGCCTGGTCAGTACTTAGATGGGTGACCGCTTGGGAATACCGGGTGCTGTAAGCGTTTAGTGACGAATTTGCGTGCTTACGGCCATATCACGTTGAATACACCGGTTCTCGCTCGATCACCGAAGTTAAGCAACGTTGAGCCTGGTCAGTACTTAGATGGGTGACCGCTTGGGAATACCGGGTGCTGTAAGCGTTTAGTGACGAATTTGCGTGCTTACGGCCATATCACGTTGAATACACCGGTTCTCGCTCGATCACTGAAGTAAAGCAACGTTGAGCCTGGTCAGTACTTAGATGGGTGACCGCTTGGGAATACCAGCTGCTGTAAGCGTTTAGTGACGGATGTGCGTCGTGGTGCAGCGGATATCGGCTCGGAAAGAGAAATCGGTGAGCCGAGTTCCAATTCCAGTTGAATACCCTGCATTCACTTAAGCACTGGTACCCTTGGAAAAGGTATTAATCCGTCCCTTCCCTCCAGTTATGGGTTAAATAACAATGGTAGGACTTGGGGATCCTGCCCTTAAAAACAAATCCCAATGAATCTTGATACTCGAAAAGAAAAAGTATAAACTAGACACAAAAACTTATATAAAAAACAACAATAAATTCTTGTTGAAAGAAAAATGTATTACCAGCAATAAATAAATAAAAATTTAGTTGGCAATAAATGACCCGCCGAGGTTGATTTGCTATAACAAAACAACCAACCAACTTATAGATTACAAGTATTTTATCAAGAAAATCAGATTTCTTTCTCGCTACATGCCATATAACTAATTTATATAATTTTAACTTAATAAAATAGTACTTATTTGTCACTAGCAGTATCGCCCGGCGTTGCTCGGGTGTAATGAAAGCTTTAAAACTAATCCATGGTCATGGAACTCAGACTCTTTGGACGTTGGCACGAAAGACTAAAAAGCGATAGTTGTTTCCAGTTAAAGCGAAACCGTAGACTGAAAGAAAATTGAATGGATGTAAGTCAAATTTTGATTTCCTGGTATCGATATCAAATAAGTTTTTTTCATCGTAAACTGAATTTTGAAGGCTAAATAAGTCCCCTGAGTAAATGGCTAAGACTAAAAACTACAATTATACCTACTTAGAGCTAAACCCGAAGCAAAAACTAAAATAAAAGGGCTGGAAAAAATACAGACATACAGGCTGATAAACAGACACACACACACACACACACACACACACACAAACATCTTGCCTTTTATATATATATATATAACTGATTTTGATCAGTTTTGATGAAAAACTGATTTTGATCAGACCCGGTAGGATATCAGGGTATCGATTTCCAATATCGAGTCAAATAAGTCATCCAAGGATAGAACTGCAACCTTGAAACTTCTGAATATCGTTTCTTATGTCTTTGTCTATAAGCGTATCAAATTTGATTAAAATCGGACCACTCCTTCTATAAACCGATTTTTTCGATTATCGATTTTCGCTATTTATCGGGGGGGGTACCTCGACACAAAATCTAGCTAAGAACACTCGCAGACGCTTATAGTACATCTGTGTAAATTTTCAAGAAAATCGGTTCACCCGTTTCGGAGTCTATAGTTAACAGACACACATACACACACACACAACACACATACACATTTAAAGTTCCATTTATAAATAAGTTGAGATAGCTAGATAGATAAATAGATAGATAGATAGATAGATAGATAGATAGATAGATAGATAGATAGATAGATAGATAGATAGATTAAAAGTGTTAAGAAAGGGACGAAAGGACACATGTTTTTATTGGTGTTTGCAATAATAAAAAATTAATTACTTACTTTTGTATTCTTCAGCATATTTTGGTGGAAACATTACCTCCCCGTAAATCTGATGCAAACCGAAATCTGTTACTTTAAGAATAAATCGACCATCAACCACACAGTTTGCTGAGGTCAGACGTCCGTGTGATTTTATATCCGAATTGTGCAAGAAAATCATGCCCTGGATGAGAAAAAAGATTGCATTTTACTGACTAAACAATAAACATTAAATAAAATCGATATTGACCCACACGGCTTATCTTACTTTTAATATACAGTCGCTCTCATGGTATCTGTCAACAACACTAAATTCAGTTTGGGACTGGCATAAACAAACTGACATGCCCAGAATATAGTATGGTGGTCATAATTCGAATCCTGTCACTAAAAGCGCTCTATATCAGCTAATATTTACTATTACAGTATTTTTCTTCTTCTTCGTGTACCGTGTCCCTTCGGGACGTAGACAATCAGGGACTTGTCGATCTCAATATTTTTTCTCTTGATATCTCTTCCAAAACCCGCCCGCCATCCATTTGCTCAGACCAAACAAGTACATCTCGTGCTGCTTTCCCCTGTCTCTCCTTCCCTCTATCCGACCTGGGAGTATTAAATTCTTCAGGCCCTCCTTCCTCATTACGAGACCCAGGAACCTCATTTGTCCCTTCCTGGTGTTAAGTATGAGTTTTCTTCCAGTTTGCATCCTCTCCAACATCTCATCGATGCTCACTGGCTCCGTCCATCGTATCCTCAGCATCCTTCTGCAAAACTACATTTCTGCTGCCTCAAGCCTCTTCTTCATCCTTGATGAGATAGTCCAGCATTCATTTCCATACAGAATGACAGATATCACATAGCAATCCATCACTCTTTTCTTTGTTTCCAATGAGATTTTCCTGTCTCTCAATACTCTGGTTAGCTTATGAAATGCGTCCTTGGCTATGTCAATGTGTCTTTGGATATCCATGTCGTACTTTTCATCCTCTGTCAAAATACTTTCCAGGCATTTGAATTTTTTTACTTGGTTTATTTTAGCTTCTCCGACTTGTACTTGACATATTGGGCTCCTTTTTTGCTGATGACCATACATTCAGTTTTCTTGAGGTTTATGTTCAGTCCTTTCTTTTCACTTTCTTTTGCTAACTTCTGTAGAAGGTCTTTTCCGTGTCTGCTATCACCACCATGTCATCCGCTTATCTGATATTGTTGAAATTGTGGCCGCCAATATACGAATCCCGACAAGGCTTTTATTTCTCTCATGTACAGGTTGAATAGATCCGGTGAGAAAACCCATCCTTGTTTTACGACCCTTTCTATTTTTGCATACCTGCTGAGTTCACTTCCTATCCATACACAAAAAAAATTATGTCAGTTAATATTTACTATTACAATATTACCTCTAATAGCGCTCGGGATCTACTCGACCGACCATGACTCACCATAATATTCTGTTCTTTATAGCTCTTCTAAATAGAAAGAAAGAATAAGAACAGAGGCGTTTAGTTCTTTTATCCTTCTTTCTATGTAAGTACTTTTAGAAGCGCTTACGAAAATGACAAAAGAATTCTTACGCTTATTTATTAATCACAAAAATATTCTTCACATACAAATTGTACAAAATACAATACAGGCCTTGAACAAAATGTCCTTTTGATAACAAAAGCTCTTTCAGAATACAAATCTATTTTCTTTCAGAAAACAACAGTTAAACAAATGTTTTTTATATAACAATTTCTTTTCGAGAAACAATTCATATAAATCAATTTCTTAGCAACAAAAGAAATTTACTTACTTTAAAAGTTCACAATCCAAATTGTCAGAGTTCAAAGGTGAGTGAGAAAGGTTGACCTATCTCAAGCAAAGCTGCTTTTCTAGGTTCTTTCCAAAAATATTCAGATTTTTGGAACAAACGTTCTCAAATATGCGATAAAATCTCTCAGGTTAAGAAAAACATTTGAATGAAATAACAGCTCACCGGTTTAGAAAATACGTTCTTATATGAAATAAATATATTTAAAAAAGACATTCATCGATTTTAAGGGTTCTTCTTCTTCTTCTTCTTCTTCTTCTTCTTCTTCTTCTTCTTCTTCTTTAATAGGAGGAGCCATAGCCCTATTATGAACAGTGGTAGGTTTTTATCATCCCAGCTTACAGCTTTCCACTAGAGTATGGTCTAATCCTTTCTGACAGTCAAAAGTTCCTCTCTTAAAGAGTAAACAGGTGGCTCAAAACTGGTTCAAAAACCACTCTTTATAGGCAGAAAGTCTGTACGTTTTTATCCCCATGGCTTACAAATTCGAGAACCAATTGTCCGATCAAACCGCGCCCAGTTGCAATTACTTTTTTCTGTTTTTTTTTTTTTGTTTTTTTTTTAGATCAGAGTCGATTCTCATTTATTAAATCTTTGCCATGGAATGTTTAAACTGTCTGGCTTCATTTCCGTGGTATTTAAAAAAAAAACATCTGGTTTCATTTTGACGATTATCTATAACATCAATTTGGATACTATTTTTTTCAAAGCGTTACATATCGATTTTTATTCATTATTTATAAAAAATAAATTGCTAAAATGAAGTCAAATGTTATACCGTTTGACTTTATTTTGGTAATTTATTTTTCACAATTTATGTTTCACAAATGCGCCTGAGTAGGCGTCTGCAACATGGGTTTTATAATTTGTTACATGTTGTCATTAGTGCTACGCCAATGAAAATCATTTTAAAGATGAGACTAAAACAATAAAATTGGAATATTTCGCGAGAAACGGTTAGAAACGGTTCTTCTTTGTGATGTGTCCGTTCAGGATGTAGGCGATCAGGGCTCTCTACAACTTTCTGTTTTGCAAGCGATTGATACATTAAGTAGATTATTCATTGCTTTCCCTCCTGTCCTTTCTGTACTTGCTATCAACATTCTGTCTTCTGCAAATCTTATATTAAGAACGTTGTCTACCAATAATGAATCATGGTATGACATTTCATTCTCTCAGAATCGCATCGCTGTGTAGGTTGAATAAGTCTGATGAAAAGATACGTCTTTGCCTTACGCTTCTTTCTATTTTTGTGTATTTACTGAATTTATTTTTTATCCGTATGCAAGCTGTTTACTCCCTGTATAAGCTCTTTACTATTCTAATATCGTTCCCCTTTTAGTTTTTTGTCTCATATCTTATCAAATGCTTTTGTATGATCTATAAAATATGGGTATACGTACTTCTGCATTTATATTTCTCTTTCTGACAGAATTCTGAGCATAAATATTGCATTCATTGTTCCAGTATCTAACAAAACAGGGTTGTTCTTGTCCTGTTTCAGGTCTAATTCTACTGCGCGTTCTATTCATTAGAATTAGGATGAAAAGTTTTGTTATGTGGATAATTAGGCCGATTGTCCGATGGAGTATGCATTCGTTTGCATCTGGCTTCTTAATCAGCACTATAAAAACGGATCTACTTACGTCTTCCGATATATCATCACTGTCATGATGGCCGTATCTGACTACCGGGACACCGGGCACACCGGGCACACCGGGCACACCGGGCACACCGGGCACGGGTCCGGGCCGATCCGTGCAATCATAGTGAAAATCCGGGCAAGGAAAAATGTCTTCGTCAGAAATCAAACTAAACAATTCACAAAGAAAGAAAGAAAGAAAGAAAGAAAGAAAGAAAGAAAGAAAGAAAGAAAGAAAGAAAAACGAAGAAAACATCCGAATGAACGCAGTAAAAATCTGTTTGTTTATTTATTAATTTTGGGAGAAAAACTGGTTATACTCAGAAAGTCCGAACCCGATTTCCTGCTTTCGTTCACGTTCTGTGCCTAATTTCCATTGGAATAGCCGAAAAAATCCGCAAAAATCATAGTTTCTGGAAACGGATGGCACTGATGACGTCATCATATTGTCAATGAATAAATCCGGGCAATTTTCTCTGTGCCCAGTGTTTTTTAGCATCAGCTATTTATTATTTCCGTACATTTGTCAATGTTGAAATCATGTCAGTTTGCTAGCATCTCTATTACAATTCCATCTGCGCCTGCTGCATTTAATTTTACCAGTGCTGATTTCAGTTCTGATTTAAATATTTTTTATCCTTTTGTCTTAGAAGAGTTTGCCTATGTATACTTTCCGTCTTTGAAGAATATTTCTTCCTCTTCGTTCGATCTTTTGATCTTATGTATCCTGTCGATGAGCACAAATTTTGTCTTGTTATTTCTCTTTTTCGCTTTTTACATATCTTAAGTATCAGTGATAATCATTCCTTCTATGCCTGCTCACTTTTCATTAAGCCATTCCGTATCTGGTTGTCTGCATTCGTTTCTGATTTCTTTTTATAATGTCCTTTAATCTGTATTACAATCTTGTCATTGTTCAATGTTTCCTTTTCATCATACTGAGAATTTCATCTGTTATTCGTTCCTTTTTAACTTTTCTAGATTTATTTGAGACTAGCAGTATAGCCCGGCGTTTCTCGGGTGTAATGAAAGCTTTAAAACTAATCCATGATCCTGGAGCTCAAACTCTTTGGACGTTGGCACGAAAGACTAAAAAGCAATAGTTGTTTCCAGTTAAAGCGAAACCGTAGACTGAAAAAAAAAATGAATGGATGTAAGTCAAATTTTGATTTCCTGGTATCGATATCGAATAAGATTTTTTTGTCGTAAACTGAATTTTGAAGGCTAAATAAGTCATCTGAGTAAATGGTATCATGGCTGAGACTAAGAACTACAATTATACCTACTTAGAGCCAAACTAGAAGCAAAAACTAAAATAAAAGGGCTGAAAAATATAGACATACAGGTAGATAAACAACAGACACACACACAAACATCTTGCCTTTTATATATATATATATATATATATATATTATCGATTTTCTGCACTATTGTAAGAACTGCAACCTTGAAACTTCTGAATATCGTTTCTTATGTCTTTGTCTATTAGTGTATCAAATTTGATTAAAATCGGACCACGCCTTCTATAACCCGATTTTTTCGATTATCGATTTTCGATATTTATTGGGGGTACCTCGACACAAACCCTAGCTAAGAACAATCGCTGACGCTTATAGTACAACTGTGTACATTTTCGAGAAAATCGGTTCAGCCGTTTCGGATTCTATAGGTAACGGACACACATACACACACACAGACACACACACAAAGTTCCATTTATAAATAACTTTAGATAAATATTTCTTCTTCTTCGTTCGATCTTTTGATCTTATGTATCCTGTCGATGAGCATAAATTTTTTCCTGTTATTTCTCTTATTCGCTTATACATATCTTCCGTATCAGTGATAATCATTCCTTCTATGCCTGCTCACTTTTCATTAAGCCATTCCGTATCTGGTTGTCTGCATTCGTTTCTGATTTCTTTTTATAATGTCCTTTAATCAGTATTACAATCTGGGCATTGTTCAATGTTTCCTTTTCATCTGTTATTCATTCTTTTTTGGCTTTTCTTTTTTATTTGAGATAATATTGTTTACTGATGTTAATAAAGCTTCTCTTAATGCATTTCACTTTGAATTTTCATTCTTGTTGATTTCACTCCGTTTGCTTTTAACACTGTCGATATATATCTCGTAGCAATTCGGGTTATTCAGTAGTCTGTTGTATTGTTGTTTGGGTACTATTTTGGCAACTTCTGTAGTTTCACCCTCAGGTTACATATTACTGGAAGGTGTTCGCGCCCTCAGTTGGCACTTTAGCATGTTTTACAGTGTAAAACTACACTCGTGAGTTTATTATTGATAGCAATGTAATCAATTTGGTTCTTCGTTTCTCCTACTGGGTTTCTAAATGTTCATAACAACGTTCTTGAAACCAGGTGTTGGCTATTACATGGTCTTTTGCTGTGAAATATTGGTCCCATTTTTCTTCACATTCATTATCAGTTCCAGGTCCTACCTTTCAATTTCTTCTTTTTTGTTTTCTGTTGTATGGATATATCAAAAGGCTACATACCTGAACTAAATCTTTGATGAACGAATTTCTTAAATCTTCATCAAGTGTCACGGTGTCGTTGGCGAATATGTCCTACAGATAAATGAAAGGAGAAAAAAGACTTAAGTTTGACATAACTTGTTAAGTGTGATAAATTTGAAACTAGTTTCTCACAACATTTCACCATTCTTGGCAGGTCTTCTATTATCACAATGTGGAATACGTAATAACAAAATGGATAGAAGACATAAACAAAAAGAAACTAAAAGAAATCGACAAGACTATACACCCAAACACATATTTCTAAAAAAAATTAAATTTAAAAGATTAAAATTTCAGCGCTTCTTCTCTTTCGTACACATCACTTGAGACGGATGAAGTCTTAAAAGTCTTATCTCTGATTTTTCTAAAATTGCACTGGTATATTAAAAAAAAATATGTCATTTTCTCCCACACACACACACATATATATATATATATATATATATATATATATATATATATATATATATATATATATATATATTAAAAAAGGATTAATTCAAAGATGTTGAATGGCCATTTCGATATGACGATCTCCCCACGGGGAGCGACACATCACCTCAGCAACAGAAAAAAACCTGTTGCTGAGGTGATGTGTCGCTCCCCGTGGGGATCGTCATATCGAAATGGCCATTCAACATCTTTGAATTAATCCTTTTTTAATATATATATTTGCTCTGTAATATTTTATTACATGGAGCTCTCTTCCTGTATCATTTTTTAATATTAAAATAAATTTTTAATATTAATTAGGATCGGGTTTTTTGGAATTTACCTTCCTGCTTTTTTCCTTTGGATTGAAGTATCTGAATTAAAATATATATATATATATATATATATCCAGGTGAAGAGAACCAACAGTGTTACAGTTCCGAGTTTTCTGACTTTTACTATTTTTATAAAAGTACTCAATACAACAAATGAAGTCTAAATCGAAATAAAAATAGTATAATTACACTCAAAAATCTCTTTAAGTTAGATCAAAAATATAAAATGTTTTCTTTCTTTTCTTTTTTCTTTTTTGTTTTAGAAAATGTTGAGATAGAGATGAAAATGATTTTGTAACAATAATGGATACATCAACGGAAATGGAGTCTAAACAGGGGTTTTGACCGACTGACACTTTTGCCGTTAAGATTGAAAGGAGAAACCATGTATTCCCCAAAAATATAAACATTTTGTTCAAATTTAAAAAGAATCTCTATTCTGATTAGTTAAACTGAATACAAGATTAAATTTTTTTGTCTGCACACATCCAAAAATAACAAACTTATTGATTCTTATATTCAAATGAAAATCATGTTCACAATAATAATCTAACATTAACTGATGACGAGCTAAAAATTTCGAAACATAGAAATTTTCGTGTCGCAATGTAAACTATATTTATTTTAAATTAAAAAAAAACAAATATATATATAACTGTAAATTTATCTTTGAACACGTCTCGAAAAATCTACCGAGTATAAACGCGGAGAGGAAAAAATGGAAACACAAAAAGAAACGAACTAAGCTCTTGAACATTAGTCAAAGTACAAGTCGAAAGAAAAAAAAACGAGACGAGGAACCTAACTTGTAAAGCGTTCAATACAATAGCAGAGCAAATAAATAAGTAGCTAACCTAGAGCCAACAGACCTACCAAGGTTTCACCAAATGGATCGTCAGAGTTTTTGGTGTCTTCTATTTTTAGTCACGTGGTTGCAAAGTGTCTTATATACTACCGCCTTACTTCAGCCTAATTAGCCAACTCACCCTGACGATCCATTTGGTGAAACCTTGGTAGGTCCGTTGGCTCTAGCTTAGCTACTTACTTATATATACATATATATTTTCCTGTTTGGAAAATAAAAATCATTTCCATCACACAAGATACATATATAAAATACATTCAGTTAATTTTTTTTTTAAATCCTTGATAATCGCTAATAGAATGGCGGAAAGCGCTGAGATATACCGAACATTTTAATAGTTTTTACACACTTTATGTTAAAAAAGAAAATACTTGTCTGAATTCAAGAAAAATTGAATAAAATGCTTAGTCGTAGTACCTTGACACCCGTCCTAATAAAAGTTGTATAAAGTAGGGATCGCTACCGAAATATACTATATATATATATATATATATATATATATATATATATATATATATATATATATGACCCTGTATTTAATACTACTGCCGCATCTGGTCGGGTGCCCCTGCTATTCACCTCGGGGTTCTTGACAAAATCCAACAGAGAATCTGTAATGTGATCGATCCCGACTTTGCAGCTCAGATGAAATCACTTTTTCACCGGCGTGATGTGACTTCCTTATGTCTCTTCTACAAATGCTTTCATGGCTTCTGCCTCGATGAACTTAGCTCACTGGTGCCCCTATTCATGAATTTACTCGGGCTACTAGACTAGCAACTAGTTCCCACCCTTTTACTGTGAAACCAATATAATGTAACTGCAACTTCTACTCTATTAGCTTCTTTTCTCACACTTCCGTGGAATTCCCTTTCTTATACTTGCTTCCCCTAGAGCTACAATCTCCAAGAATTTAAATGTAAGGTCAATAGTCATCTCCTATCTCACTGACTCGTATCCTTTCTCTCGTGCTCTTTTCTCCGTTCACTCCACTTTCATCACCCCAGTATTCTCATCCTTCTCTTACCCACTTCCTGACACCCCCTATAATCTGTCCCTCTTTCTCATCACTCTCCTCCTATGTAACTCCCTGCAAACCAGAGGCAGTAAAAATGTCTTGCTTGGGGTGAAATGATTCGTATATATATATATATATATATATATATATATATATATATATATATATATATATGTGTGTGTGGTAATATTTTTATTACAAGTTTATAATAAAAACATAGTTTACAGCAACCCAAGAGTCGTTGTGTTTCGGTACTATCTTATTAGCACCTCGTCAGGCAGTGAAATATTTTTTACTGTTAGGAATTATTATATACAGATGCTTAGAAAAGAACACACTTTTTAACAGATCCAGATATTTAAGGTTTGGCGGGGTGGAAGTTTATCTCAGCTAACCAATAGGAAATCATTTTATGATAAGAGAAATTTGATTGTAAGAGCAAAGGGAGATTATATATATATATATATATATATATATATATATATATATAAAGAGAGAGAGACAGAGAGAAAGTTGTGAATTTGAACAGCAATCCTTCTTTAATACATGTTTAACTGACGCTGAACTTTTGTTTAGTTTTATTTTTATTATGATTTTTCTGTATACCTAAACGTGTCTTCATTTCTGGACTTAATGAATGTAAACATTATCAAAATGTTCTTTTACTTCCGAATGCTTTCAGTTAAATTGTTAGACCGTTTCATGAATTATTTTTTATCATACTACTATAATAAATAGCATGTAAGTGATAGATGGCATGAAAGTTGATGAAAGTAGACATTCTTAATTTTCAAATACAGCTAGTACATTGTGGCCATTTCCATAATTGTTATATATATATATATATATATATATATATATATATTCCCTTGACTTATCGGTTTGTGAACTTCTTCTTCCTTCTTCTATGTACCCTGTCCCTTCAGGACGTAGGCGATCATGGCTTTCCACGTTTCCCTATCCCTGGTGGCTCTGAGCACGCCTTCTCCTGTTACACCGTGCAATCCTCGTTCTGTCATCCACCTGATTAGCAACGGATAACTCATTTGAATGTGTTATCGGTTGCTTTCCCCTGTCTCTTTTTCTCTCTATCTGACCTGCTAGCATCAGGTTCTCCAAGCCCTCCTTCTTCATTGCATGTCCCAGGAACTTCAGCTGTCTCTTCCTGATGCTCAGTATTAATTTCCTTTTTGTTTCCATCATTTCCAAGACCTTATCATTGCTCACATGCTTGATCCATGATATTCGTAGCATCCTTCTGTAGAACCACATTTCAGTTGCTTCAAGTTTTTACTTCATCTTTAATGGTATTGTCCAGCATTCACTGCCATATTGAAGGACGGACAGCACGTAGCAATCCAATACTATCTTCCTTGTTTCTATCGAAATTGTCCTGTTTCTTAATACTTTACTCAACTTTTGGAACGCTTCCTTCGCCATGCCAATTCGCCTTCGGATCTCTGTGTCGCACTTTCCGTCTTCTGTTATAACACTTCCGGGGTATTTAAGTTTTTGTACCTGCTTGACTTATCGGTTTGTGAGTCAGCGATTGAACTACATTTGATGAACAACCTGGGTTGCGCTTTGAAATATTCTGACGAAGCGTTTAAAGTGCTGAACAAAGATCGGTCGGCTAAACATTTATGTTTTTAGAAACTGTTCATATCAAGCTTTATCGATCGACTTTGTGCAGGCAGAAGTAGAACTATCTTAGTTATCTGTGTCTCATGGATGGGTCGTAAGTAATTTTTTCCCCCGTTTTATACTGACTTGGAGCTTATTTACATCGATTTATTGTTTTACCAATAATTATATTTTCGTCGTGACTCCATATTTATTGTCCATGCACTTTTTCAGTTTCGCCGTTTTCCCAACAAATCTTTCTAAAGAAGCGTTGGACGAAAAAAGTATCTTTTTAAAACACAATATGGGCACGTATATATATCTATCTAAACTTATTTATAAATGGAACTTTGTCTCTCTGTGTGTGTGTGTGTGTGTCTGTGTGTGTGTGTGTGTGTGTGTGTGTGTGTGTGTATCCGTTACTTATAGACTCCGAAACGGCTGAACCGATTTTCTTGAAAATTTACACAGTTGTACTATAAGCATCTGCGAGTGTTCTTAGCTAGGTTTTGTGTCGAGGTACCCCCGATAAATATCGAAAATCGATAATCGAAAAAATCGGGTTATAGAAGGAGTAGTCCGATTTTGATAAAATTTGATACACTCATAGACAAAGACATACGAAACGATATTCAGAAGTTTCAAGGTTGCAGTTCTTACAATAGTGCAGAAAATCGATAATATATATATGTATAAATTGATACCAGGAAACAGTCAGGTTAGCCAAATGCAGACGACAATTCTACTCCTGCAGCTTCTTCTCTCGCACTTCCCGCCTGTGGAACTCGCTCCCATATTCTTACTTTCCTGACGGCTACAACCTCCAGAAATTTAAATGCAAAGTCAATACTCATCTACTAACCACTGGACTCTAGCTCTCTTTCCACCCCCGTGTAACCTTCCCTTTCTCTCCACCTATGTATCTGTCATCGCACCTGCTTTCTCAGCTTTCTATTGTTCCTTTCTAACTAGTTTGTATTCCTCACTCTTTTCTAATTAATCTTTTTACAGTTATGTAGCCCCCTGCACATCAGTGGCATTTCTGCCTTGCTCGGGGTGAAATGATTAAAAAAAAATATATATATATACGTTGCGATGGATAAATAGATGTTTAAATTACGTAAAAATAAAGATAACACTGATATGTCATTTTAAGAGACAAAAGTACACAAAAGATATTGAAATAATAAAGAGTAAATATATTCAATAAAATCGCTATTGCCTTCAACTACGGTCTCTAGACGACCACTGAATCTACTGAAATTTTTCTGAACGGTCTCCTTAATTAAGTTAGTGAATATTGCCATAATCCTTGCCTTTAGATCATCTTTAGTGTTAAAATGATTTTTTGGGTCTCTCGCTCAACTGCACCCCACACATAATAATCAAGGGGGTTGCAGTCTGGGGAGGTAGGTGGCCAAATGTAAGAGGTAATGCGGTTGCGTGGTATGATGCAGGTTCTCTTGCTTGTGCAGTATGGTGCAGAGTCCTATTGCCAGATATAGGATCTTCCAGCAGCCACCCTCTTGATCCAGTGTAGTACTATCTCCACAAGGCACTTGATTTAGGCCTCTGTTTTGGGTCTGGTCTCGTGGGAAGATGAATGGAAGCATAACGTTGCCATCACTTGTGATCACTCCAAACACCATTCAACTCTTTCCGAATCCTCAGATTGACACCCAAACATTCAATGTTCGTATTGGAGCTTCATATTGCGCGAATGTCAAGCAGTACCGCATGCCGTGTTCAAATGTTTCGCAGAGGGAATTACGCCATGGCGCTTTTTTTCTTTTTCTTTTTTTTTTTTTTCTTACAGTCGGTGGCCAACTGACCCTACTATACTAGGCTTTCGACAAAAAAAAAAAAAGAAATAACGCGCGTGTGTTGTCTAATAATTATTAGTATTGAATCATATGTCATTGATGGGTCGGAATTCTCTCTATTCATGATGTCTTTCTAGTCACCTTCCTCTGACTAACCTCTGTTCTCTTTTTAAGTCCTTATTTTCATACTGGTTTTTACCATAACGTACGCACAAATATTTTTATTTTACTTATTTTAGAGCTATTATTGTAATTTTGTTTCAAAAATGTTATTCTCTCCTTTTTGCTTCTATTTACAAACTTCCTCGATTTTTCATTGTTTCCCCACTTGTTTTGACGTTGTCATGTTCTTAAAGCTTTGCGTTAAGAGAACGATTGTTTTCTATTTTATTAAAACAAATGAGATATTTTAATGGAATTATTTTTAAAGACAGACAACCCTAAACAGTTTCATATATTTTATAATTCAAAATAAAAATATCTTTAAAAAATACCTGTAAGCTACCCTTGTTGCAATACTCGTTCAGTATAAAGACACCCTCCGGTTCAATGGCCGCTCCAATGAATCTTGTTAAATTTGGATGGTAAGCACAGCGTACCTGTTGAAATGAAAAATATTTATTTAACATTTGTTCCGATGCATTAAATAATTTGTAAGATGAAAAACTTTATACAAAGTTAACAATAACAATAGGTGTATTTTGTTGTCTTGTTTGTTTTTATGTTGTTTCGTTTTTTGTTTTATTTTTGTTTTGTTTCCAACAGAGTTTAATAAATATCTATTCTTTATATAACCACGGAATTAATTAATAAGAAAGAAATCCAGTAGTACCTCAGCAATTATTCATGACATCACCTGGGATCTACAAATTAAGACTGGATTAAACACATTTGTGCTTTTTTTGTAATCATTTCACCCCAAGCAAAACAGTACTGCCACTGACGCACAGGGAGTTACAGAAGAGGAGAGTGATTAGAAAGAGGAACAAGTTACAGGGTTTGTCAGAAAATGGTAAGAGAATACTGAGAACACTGGTGTGAATAGAGCAGCATGGGGGTAGAGTGGACAGGGAAAAGAACATGATACAAGGGTGTTATGTCGTGAGTAAGAATAAATAACTCAACAACAGGAATAGGTTAATCGTTGTATTCCGTGAAAATAGTATTTACAAAGGTTATTAGTATCCAATACAAGAATAGAGGTTAATCGTCCCAACCGTCGTAAGACGTAGTATGAGCAATGGGTACTTCCGGGTCGTTACAGGAAGTCTACGACTGACTTGTCGATACGGCTGCTCGGCACACTCCCCTAACGTAGATGACACCATTACTTTACATAGTAATGGAATAGTCCATTATAGCCGAATAAGCGCGGGCGTCCCAACAAAGGGTTGTCAGGGAAAGGATGCGGGTCAAAGAGACAGGAGATGGCGATTGAACTTACATTTAAATTCTTGAAGGAACGACTGGATTAGATCAAACAAACGTCCCGTTATACCATAGCCCTGTAGCTTGTCAAACTCGGTCAAATTTTCATATTATACATGCATGCAAGGTCATGTTACCCTTTAGGAAAAATATAAGCTGCAGCCTAGGTTCTCTCAAACTTTTATAAAACAATTATTTTAATTTTCTAGATGATATAACTTCTGAAATGATATCAATATGACAAATTCATATTTATTCGACTTTGTAGAAAGCTATGCGGAAATTAAATAAAATCAATAAATAAAAAAAAATCAGATTATTTTTAACAAGAAATAAAAAAGAAAAGAAATTTCATTTTCCCACGATGCTAAAAATAAAGGAAACAGAAATTCTATTACCTCCATATGACTACGCCCATTAGGTGGCGCTGTTTGAATCCCCATAAAAAGAAAAACATATCCTTACTCTTCTTCTCTTTTCTCCCTTATGTATCTAAGATGTAGCAATAGGTGGATGAAGACGTCCTCGTGAACGCTTCTTTTCCCCAGTCGGCTGACGACTAAACTCTCTTTCCACTTTCCAAACATAACGTCCAAACGTGTTTTGCAACTTCACCTAGAAAGTAAGTAATGTGGTCGTTTCAACTCAGCGCAAAGCTGACATGAGCTCGACCATTTTAACCATTCTTAGCTTTACTTACTCTTACTTTTGGACCAGAAAAAAAATCCAAACATACCCAAGAGACGTTGAAAAAATTGTTTCCTACAGTTTCTATAGCAAAAATAAAAAATAAAAAAAAAAGAATAAACAGGCTATAGTTAAAATCGAAGTTTTTGTTGCTTCTATATTAAATGTTTAGTTGTGAAGACGTACGCACCTACCATACGCCAACACAACATTTAAATTTTATAAATCAAAGTAACGAAAAAATGTTTTAGTTTGTGTTATTGTCTTTCAAGCAGATAATACGTTTGATTTTAGTTCCGAATGTTTAAATCTTGCAGTAATAAACAAAACGGTGATTTTCAAGTTACAAATTCTAAATAGTTTTATAAACTGAAATGACATAATTATGACAAACTTGTATTTATTTTTATTGTTTCATTGTTACAATGCTGGTTTTAAAAATATTTATTTTTTATTACCGTTGTGTTGAAATATCTGTTGATTTAGAAAATATGTAAAATAATATTTTTTAAAGAATATTTTTATTGACAAACAAAGATTTGCTATTTTATTCTATTTAAAGAATTTGCAATAAGTTGACTTCAAATGATGTAAATGTCACTAAAATATATCACGAGTAAAATATATTCAAGACAGGTACGGACGTGTTAGGGTGTGGTTCCGTCTGACGGGGGACCCATAATTTCAATTTCATTAGCATAAGGGCCTAAAAAGGTCATATTCTGACCCTTCATGTATGCAAATTTTCACATGTACGCACTTATGTGTGTGAATATAAATATTACCTCGTTCAGTTCTCGTATCAAATCTTTGCTCAGCATGACATTCGGCCTGTTAAATTTTTTCACCGCAACGATTACTCCCTGCAAGTAATTTAATAAAATCATATATCTATAAAAAGTAAGCAAATCTAAACTTATTTATAAATGGAATTTTGTCTGTGTGTCTGTGTCTGTTTGTGTGTGTGTGTGTGTGTGTGTGTGTGTGTGTGTGTGTGTCCGTTACTTATAGACTCCGAAACGGCTGAACCGATTTTCTTGAAAATTTACACAGTTGTACTATAAGCGTCTGCGAGTGTTCTTAGCTAGGTTTTGTGTCGAGGTACCCCCGATAAATATCGAAAATCCATAATCGAAAAAATCGGGTTATAGAAGGAGTGGTCCGATTTTAATCAAATTTGATACACTCATAGACAAAGACATA
This sequence comes from Ascarosepion bandense, assembly GCA_037127315.1. Classification (NCBI taxonomy): domain Eukaryota; kingdom Metazoa; phylum Mollusca; class Cephalopoda; order Sepiida; family Sepiidae; genus Ascarosepion; species Ascarosepion bandense. The sequence goes on from JBBBDQ010000408.1 coordinate 848,459, forward strand.
AGAAACGATATTCAGAAGTTTCAACGTTGCAGTTCTTACAATAGTGCAGAAAATCGATAATATATATATATATATATATATATATATATATATATATAAGGCAAGATGTTTGTGTGTGTGTCTGTTTATCAGCCTGTATGTCTGTATTTTTTCCAGCCCTTTTATTTTAGTTTTTGCTTCGGATTTGGCTCTAAGTAGGTATAATTGTAGTTCTCAGTCTCAGCCATGATGCCATTTACTCAGAGGACTTATTTAGCCTTCAAAATTCAGCTTACGGCGAAAAAAACTTATTTGATATCGATACCAGGAAATCAAAATTTGACTTACATCCATTCATTTTTTTTTTCAGTCTACGGTTTCGCTTTAACTGGAAACAATTATTGCTTTTTAGTCTTTTGTGCCAATGTCCAAAGAGTCTGAATTCCAGGACCATGGATTAGTTTTAAAGCTTTCATTACACCCGAGCAACGCCGGGCTATACTGCTGGTATTGAATAAGTCTCAATCTAATTCTAAGTTTTATTCCCTGACTATATTGAATTGAGAAATATATTTCCGACTCTCTTCATATGATCATGGTTAGCTGTAATCTCTTCTTTAATGTCGTATCCATAGTTTAATTCATTTAATTTTTTTTTTTTAATCATTTCACCCCGGGCAAGGCGGAAAAGCCACTGATGTGCAGGGGGTTACATAAATGTAAAATATGTATATCTTGAGTCTTCTAGTAGTTGGTTCCCTCTGTGGTTCCTTTCAGGATATCTGGTGTTTAATCGTCACAATTCCGTCTGGTAAAGCGAACGATTGGAGACCTCGGGGTGGGGGGGGGGTTACGGTTTCGATCTACTCTCGAACTCGGGACGGGTGGAACGGGTCAACTTTTCCGAATGCGGAGCCGATCCACACTTCGCACTCGCATATGTGGAAATTAATGCGGGTACCAAGTGGGTCATTTTTGTTCAATAGAACCGGTGCTCCCTTTAAATTTTACCAATTTAACATCCTTTCCACCAACAGACGAAGAGGAATGATGCTTAATTTATAAACCAGTGAAACTTAGGGAAAGTTGCTGAAACTAAAAGTTATATGAATTAATTTATTGTCTTAATTAAGTTTAAGAAATTATAATTCTCTTATATTGAATAAATAAAATTTTCAAATGCATTCTTGCCATCACACCACAGGAATTATTTTCGGTATTCTTTTAAAAAGAGGATTCAAATCTGTTGTATAGAGTGGCTGACACCTCTGCAGCATTCTCAATGATGGTATGGCCTATAGCCTGAAATGGTCTATTTAAGTAAATAATGGTAGCATTCCAGGCGTAATATTTGGATGTTATTTGCGTAATATTCGGACTGATTACTTCGACGACTATTGCGATCTAAACGCCTTCTCTCAGTGTTTCAAGGTCTGTTTTGTTTGTCATTAAAGCTATTGTACTGTTCTGTGTATATCCGTTAAACACCGGATATTGTGCTAAATAATACCGCAGCACACTTCCTCTCTGTATCGTATCCACCTCGGCTATACAACAAAATCCTACTTTAAACGGTGATTTCATTGCAACCAGCGAATAACTGGCAAATGGTTCGCTACAATCAGATGAAGAATGATAGCTAGGGACATGTTGTCATAGTCTCTAATGTATATATATTTTTTTTTTTTTCATTTTTTTTTTTTTTTTGTAAATATTTCCTCTGAAATGGATCTCTTTAATATCCAAAACCCTAAACCTGACTACAGGGTGGCGTAAAAGGGATCTGAAATTACGATCAGAATAAAACATCATGTGACGAGAATAAATAAAAATAAAATGAAATAATTTTTAAAGTTTACCTTGTATTCAGCTGTTTCTATGAACACCTGGCAGTCAGACATCAGAGACAGGTTTTTTGATTTTGACGACTGAAAACTGACCTGCAGAGTAAGTAAAAAAAAAAAAGTAATCAAATATCTAAACTTATTTATAAATGGGACTTTGACGGTGTGTGTGTGTGTGTCTGTGTGTGTGTATCCGTTACCTATAGACTCCGAAACGGCCGAACCGATTTTCTTGAAAATTTACACAGTTGTACTATAAGCGTCTGCGAGTGTTCTTAGCTAGGTTTTGTGTCGAGGTACCCCCGATAAATATGGAAAATCCATCATCGAAAAAATCGGGTTATAGAAGAAGTGGTCCGATTTTAATCAAAGTTGATACACTCATAGACAAAGACATAAGAAACGATATTCAGAAGTTTCAAGGTTACAGTTCTTACAATAGTGCAGAAAATCGATAATATATATATATTCTTTAGGCAGAGTCTGAGCTCCAAGACCATGGATTAGTTTTAAAGCTTTCATTACACTCGAGCAACGCCGGGCTACACTATAGGCCAGAAATTTGGGGAAACACTCTCTGGATTTAATTAATTATTAATTTCCATACCTCCTTTGGTTTGATTAACTCTTACTAAGCTATAATATTGAAACTATTTAGCAGACTAGTGCATGGTGTTCAGTTTTTTAGAGATAGGTTACCTAAAATTTTAAATTTTCCAGTCCTTATATTGCAATCATTCAACAAGGTAGATCAGGCAAGAAAAAAGCTAAACTATTAAGGAAACTTTGTGCAGTAGTTGGTTAAAATCGTTGTTGATATTACAGGGTGTCCACAGAGTTCGTGTGCACTTTACAAATTTATAACTTTATCTGTATTTGCGATAGAAATAATTTGTAAAAACGATTAGAAAGAAGTAAATCTATATTTTTTAAGGTTTTATTGAAATTTTATTTAAGTTTCCACATGTCCTCCATCATTAGTAATACAAAGGGTAATACGATTTTGTAATTCACAGAAAACCTTTACCAACTGATTTACAGTAATGCCTGAAATTACATTAGTTATTTTAGTTTTCAAAACTTCTATTGAACTAGGTTTGGTTGCATACACAGTTGTTTTCACATGTCAGTTGAACCCATGGATCAAATTAATTTTGAAAAAAAGAAAATATTTTTTTACATATTTAAAAATTGTTGCAAATTTTGCGGTAAAGAATTATTCGATAACTATACTTAAAACTAGGTACATTATCTTTATAACATTTTTTACAAATTATTTCTATCACAAATACAAATAAAGTTATAATTTTTTTTAAGTGTATACGAAATTTATGGCCACCCTGTATTACTGAATATATGATAAAACCTTTTTTAAAAAGTCCCTTTTACTTATAGTGGGTTAGCAAATTATTTTTTAAAAAACAGACGCAACCTTGAAAATTTGTCCTGTTTATAATTACTATGAATTTGGTTTTTGTAAAAGATATTAACGTTATTATTATTATCATCAGTGTGTTTACTGTTGTTATTACTCAGGTTTGAAAGAAAAAGTTTAATATGGTAGTCAACCAAATAATTTGGAAATCCGTTGTTGGCGAGTGTTTGTTTGGCATTACGGAGTTCTTTGAAGAATAGTGATCGGGAAGATGAATTCTCATAGGCTCTCGTGGGGAAATCTTTAATGACACCGATTTTATATCTAAGAGGACATTGTCTAATGAAATTAAAGTGACAGGAATTTTTATTTTTTTGGCTAAGCTCATATGTGAAGTTGAGGACGGAATTTTTTTCGAAAGCAGATTTAAGATTGTCGATATTTTTTTTTTTTTTGTTCTGAGCAAGAATAAAAATATTATCTACATAACGGACGTATATTGTGGGTTTGTTTCTTTTTAAGTACGTTTTCTACGTGGGACATGTAAAAGTTAGCAAAGCAAGGACCAATAGGATTTCCCATATTTACGCCTTTAGTTTGGGTATAAACGTGGCCTTATAGTTGTAAAATGGAGCCTGGCTAGTACAAGCTAGACAAGAAGTTTTTTTAGAATGTGGGGATTTATAGATGGGGGTGATATTAAAGTATGTTTATATACGGAGTTAATGATTATGTCGATGATTTCAGCAACCGGGACGTTAGTGAATACGTTTTCTACGTCAAGGGATGCGATGGTACCTTGGTTGTTGATTTAAGAAATTGAAGGAATTCGTGGGTCGAATTGATACTGTAATTGGTGGTAGCTATGGGGTGATAGTATCATTTAGGAATTTAGACAATTGGTATATGGGGGTAGGGATCTGGGAGATTATGAGATATCCAGGTTTATATATTTTGACGTTACTATATAGGTATCCAGGTTCATAATCGCCAATGATTTTATTGTTTCTCAATGATCCTATAGCGGCATTATTAGATTCTATGAGGATGATAACATATGTTTTAAGAGATTCGGTGTGGTTCCTGTTTAGTCGTGTGAATTTTGATCGAATAGTTTTGTTTTTTTTGGCGGGGGTTTCATTTTTTTTTTTTTTTAATATATAATTATCAAGCAACTCTGCCCTCTCGGAATCTCTGACCATACGGTGGTTTCCGTTAGCATCTCATTCCGCCTCCACTCCACTCAAGAACCTCAGACCAGCAGAATATCTTACTGCTACTAAAGAGCTGACTCGTTCCGCGATTTCCTGACGTCCCTTAGAATAAAGTATTTAGCCTTCCCGTTGAAGACTGTGCGGCTGACGTCTCCTCTTGGGTCAAGGCTGGCATCGATGCATTCATCCTTGCCAGGAAGTTGAGACTTAAATCCCACTCATCCCCCTGGTTCTCCCCTGCCTGCTCAGCTGCCATCGCCCACCGAAATCATTCTTTACCGGAGTCAAGCGTCGGACTATAACAGGTGCCTTTTTGTCTCGGCTCGCAATGAGTGCAAGAAGATACTTATAGGAGCTAAGCTAATGTTTGCAGCCAGAATGAAATAGCGCATAGCATCCCGTAAGTTCGGCTCCAAAGACTACTGGAGGCTCTGTAAAAGCATGCTAAACAACAGTAAGCCCTCAATCCCCCCTCTAATCAATGAATATGAGGTCCTCACCTCTTCAACAGACAAGGCTGAGTACTTCACTCGCAGATTCTCCACTAATACGACACTGGACTCGTCTAGAATATCTGTACTCGACTTCCCTCTCCGAACCCAGGCCCAACTGACTGACATTCTAATTACTCCCTGGGTGGTCTCCAAAATAATTTCAAAATTTGACCCCCATAAAGCGAGTGGTGGCGGCGGAATACCAATCATTGTCTTAAAGAAATGTGCTCTTGAACTCTCCTTTGTTCTCTCTAAACTCTATAACAATTGCCTCTCTGCTTCTTGTTCCCCTGCCTGCTGGAAATCCTCCTCCGTGGTTCCTATACATAAAAATACAGGAGAACCCTCTGACTCCGCTAATTATTGCCCTATCAACCTCCTACCGATCTTTGGCAAAGTGTTCGAAGCCATCATCAACGCCGAGGTGGTTCAACATCTCTCAGTCCACAGACTCTTCTCTCACAAAAAGTATGGTTTCTGCTTTACCAGATGCTCACGACCATCACTGAGTATAGACACCAGACCCTCGACAAGAACGGCGAAGCCCGAACTGTTGCCCTTGACATTTCCAAAGCGTTTGACAACTGTCCACTTATACCATAGCTGAGGGGCTATGGTATAAGTGGACAATTGTTTGACCTAATCAGTCATTCCTTTCAAATCGTACAATGAAGGTAGTTTTGAACGAACAATCCTCCCAATACTATCACACGAACGCGAGTGTCCCTCAAAGCTCTGTTCTAGGTCTTACGCTTTTTCTTATCTATATTAACGATTTCCCCGATGTAATAAGATCCCAAGTAGGCATATACGCTGATGACACTACGGTTTACTCTCGTCTCGATCAAAAATCTACCGAGGCTGACAAAGAAAACCTGGCTGCAAGGCTTGAAAAGGACCTTTAATTCGTGGTGAACTGGGGTAAGAAATGGCTCGTAAGTTTTAATGCTTCCAAAACGAAGCTGCTATCTATTAACCATCACAGACAATCGTTCCTCTCGCCCATTAAGAGGGATCAGGCTTCTCTCCATGAAAGTAAAACACTGCGCCTCCTCGGATTAACTCTCACATCAGACCTCAAGGGGAACAACTATATAGAATCCATAGCTAAATCCGCTACTAAGAAAGTCGGTTCTCTGTGTACAGCCAGGAAGTTTTTCCCATTTGAAACAATCCTGCACATATACAAATCTACCATCCGCCCGTGTATTGAATATTGCTGCCATATCTGGTCGGGTGCTCCTGCTATCCACTTAGGTGTCCTCGACCAAATCCAACGGAGAATCTGTACAGTGATCGATCCCGACTTGGCAGCTAGGATACAGTCGCTTTCTCACCGACGCAGTGTGGCTTCCCTGTGTCTCTTCTACAAATACTTTCACTGCTTCTGCTCCAATTAACTTAGTTCACAGGTACCCCCTATATATGAATTTTTTCGAGCAACAAGATAAGCAACTAGGTCAAACCCTTTCACTGTGAAACCGATAAGTTTTAAACGCAAATTCTACTCCATCAGCTTCTTTTCTCGCAATTCCCACCAGTAGAATTCCCTTCCGCTTACTTGCTTTCTCGACAGCGACAATCTTCAAGAATTCAAATGTAAAGTCAATAGTCACCTCCTGTCTCACTAACTTACATTCTCTCTCTCATGCTTTTTTCTCCGTCCACTCCACTCTCATCAGTATTCTCTTCCTTCTCATACTCTCTTTCTGACACCACCTTTAACCTGTCACTCTTTCAGATAACATTCCTCCTATGTAACCCCCTGCACAACAGTGGCAGTAAAATGCCTTGCTTGGGGCCACACGATTATAAAAAAAAGAAAGAAAGCATGAGATCACATAAAAAATTACATAAAAAACGTAATTATCACACCTTGTCTGTCATTTTTAAAGAAACCTGCATAAAAGAGAATTGCTGCCCAAATATACAATATATATATATATATATATATATATATATATATTAGAGAGAATTGTCAAAATTCAAAGGTGTCGGATGCACATTTCGCCATGAGATCTCTAATAGAGATTCCACATCACCTCAGCGACATCATAGTTCCATTCTACCTGCGTATTTTTTAATATTAATTAGGATCAGGTTCTTGGAATTTACCTTCCTACTCTTCCACTTGATTAAAGAATATATATATATATATATATATATATTGATAAATGTACACATTATCCTATGTCGATGGTACGACTCGAAGTTTCATGTGTTACGCAATCACCAGGTGCATATTACGAGAATTTCTTTATACGCACTAATATATATATATATATATATATATATATATATATATATATATATATATATATATATGCAAACATCACTATACTCGTTTCGAAAAACCCTCTGCATATATACGCGGAAGGAAAAATGGTTGTAAAAAAGGAAAGAGCTAAGCACATGAACATCAGCCAAAGCGATTTAGACCGAGCCAGTACTTAGCCCAAAGAAAAAACCCGAGACGAGTTATATATATATATATATAAAAGAAAATTCAACACATATTTAAGGCGTTTATAAATTCTGATTTATTTCGATAGGCAGAGGCGTCCATCTCCTCAGTTCGCGAAATATGAAATGGATTAATTTACTTAAAAAAAGAACAAGAAATCATTTTAGCTCCGAATTGAATTTACATTTAGTGACGTCAGGTTAGGTGAAGGATTGAGAAGTATGCAGCTTAGTATTAATATAGCGATCGTACCGAAAATGTCACAAAATTAAAAAAAAAAAACATGCACCAACACGCGCACATATACATAAATAAACCATAAAAGACAAACAATCTGTACATAAAAAACAAGTAATTAGATATTACATCACACAAACACACACACCAAAGAAAATCATATATGACAACACAATAAAACAACTATATGTCCATAAATTCCATGTGCACTTTAAAATATGTATAACTTTATTTGTATTTGTGATTTTTTAGAGTGCACACGAACTTTATGGACAACCTTACTCTGTGTGTGTGTGTGTGTGTGTGTGTGTGTGTGTGTGTGTGTGTGTGTGTGTGTTTATATATATTGTTGGTATTATATAGAATCTCAAAGATTCGCTACGAAAATGAACCTATATCATGAATAAAACATTGCAAACTTAATAAAAACAAAAAATTTTTATATCCAAAATCTTTGTTATTATTAAGAGGAAAGACCAAAGGATTGTTTTATTATTAAATTATATTTTTATCTTTTTTGGAACGTCCTATTATTTTTTTTTTTTTTTTTTTTTTGCGTCGACGAATGGAAATCAAAGGTTAGTAAAGGAAATTTTATCGTCTTTTTTGCGGTGAAAAATAGATTGATTTAGAAATTCTAGCAAAAATAAAATAATTGTTGGATATTTTTAGAGATGTTTTTTTTTTTTTTAGAAAATCTTGGTAAAAACTTATTTTTTCACATGTTGCCCCCACCCCACCCCGCTACACACACTTATTTATCTTCATGGAATTTTGAGAAATTCATTTTTGTATCGCTTAATGTTTCTGTTAGTTATAAGCAGAACTCCGGAGAATTTAAATCAACACCAGTCACCGAAAATTTGCCCTGAAACGTAAAATAAAAAATACTAAAAAACTAAAACATCATTTGATTAGAAAAATTTTTATTGCTTTTATAAATAAGATATATTGTGAAAACTATTGTCTTCAGAAAAAAAGCAATTTTGATGGATAAAGATTTTTACAAGAATTGTTTTAATTTAAAATTTTAATTAGAATAATTTATGAAGATTTAAATCTTTTAAAATTCTGTATTAATTTGTACCGGTTGGGTGATATTGTTATTAGATACAAACTATTTACTATTTTTCTACGTAGAAAGAATTAGATAAACTTCTGGCTGTTAACCAAGCTGTCAAGCTATTAACACATTAAATAAACACGCACCGCCGTGTTAAAGATGTATTTCTGCGATATTTCAAAGTAAATTTAAGTAATATTTGATTCAAATCAGATTAAACTATACACTATAAGATACAAATCCTATATCATTTAACAATTAACGCAAACAATAAAAGTAAAATTGCACACCCGAAAAATCGGATCCAAAAGACTAAAATCATTTTGAAAAAAAAGACAAGTCAGTGTGAAAAGTAAAATTTTGGAAGCTGATTGGATAGGAAATAGCAAATTAATCTATGACGCCAGTCAATTTTTTTTTCACACCTAAAGAATGAAAATGTTTAATGGAGTCGGTCACATGACTAAAATTTACTACTTAATCACGTTTTCGTAAGCGGTCAAAATCATTCTGAATGGGAGCGGTATCTGAAGCATCTCGTCGCAATGTAAGGAAGAAACTTGAAGCCGAGGTCATGTCTCGGCGACATACATTCATTCTACCTTTACTTCTAATTTTCCTTTCTTCGTTTTCACTCCACGCCGCCAAAGAAAACAACAACAACAGGACCACTTCAACTGACTTCGTTAAGTACAATCTCTTTTATTGCATGAATTTCGTCTTCACTTTTTCTCCGGCCATAAGAAGGAAAGGAACACATACTTTATTAGTTAAGTAAACTTTTTAATCTTTTTACATCCCGCTACTATCAACTATAAATTCTGGACACTTAGCTACTTACTACTATTTCTCAGGAGCTTTTAACCACGTGCATTTTTCTATTTGAACATTTCACTCATACAAATTAATTAACCACATGCATTTTCTATTCGAGTATTTTATTTCTCACAAATTTGTTATTCAGTTCTATTAATGAAATTACACTTATTTACAAACACTTTCATTTTTCCAACCATTCATTCAAACTTCTGATCTTTTAAATTGTGGGGACTTCGGTAGTGTTTGGCACAAGGGCAATTTGACAAGCATCACAGAGGTCCCTACATATTTGGTAACCCCGAAAAGAACACGCACACTATAACACCAGCTAATATTCGTCAAAGTTTCAGAAAATATATTTTATTTTAGAAATATTTTTTAATAAGAGAATTACATTCTGACAGATGATTAAAAATGGCACCAAAAACCAGTGAATTTTTAACGATTTAAAAAAAACACTCCAGTTAATGTATATTCTTTTTTAAAGACACTAAAGTATTTTGTTTATTGTAAATATTAAATTTAATTTATTAGCATTAAATTAAAACTAAAATAAAAGCTTCAAGAAAACAAAATAATTTTTAAAAATTAATTCTGGTCGGGTGCTCCTGCTGCTCTCCTTGGGCTTCTTGACAAAATACAAAGGAGGATCTGTAACGTGGTTGATACTGACTTGGCAGACCGGCTGCAGCCGCTCTCTCACCGGCGTGACGTGGCTTCCCTGTGCCTCTTCTACAAGTACTTTCATGGCTACTGCTCCGATGAGCTTAAATCACTGGTGCCGCCTAAGCATGAATTTACACGAGATACTAGATTAGCAACTAGATCCCACCCTTTTACAGTTAAACAAATAAGATGTAACCGTAAATTCTACTCCAACAGCTTCTTTTCTCGCGTTTCCCGCCTGTGGAACTCCCTTCCACAACTCTGCTTTCCTGACAGTTACAATCTCCAGGTGTTTAAATGTAGGGTCAATAGATACCTCCTATCATACTAACTCCCAATTATTCTCAGAACACTCTCATCTACCCAACCCTCATTCTCGGTATCCTTACCCGCCTATCACCCACCCTCTGACATTTCCTATATTTAATCATCCTTTCTCCACTCTACGTAGCCCCCTGCGCAGTAGTGGCAGTGACATGCCTTGCTCGGGGTGAAACGCTTATAAAAAAAAATAAAAAATAAAAATTTTAAACCTTAGGTATCGCGTTTCTTTGTGAGTACCATAGATAGATAGATAGATAGATAGAGAGAGAGAGAGAGAGAGAGAGAGAAAGAAAAGGGGGGATTTATGCAAAGAATTTTGTCACTTAACTGAGCAGATTCATGCCGACTTCGAAATTTCGTGAGGACACCGTTATGCTGTTATCACTCGTCAGGTCTGATCAGCAGATCGAGAAAAAAACAGCCCTGACGAGTGACGACATCTTAACAGTGTCCTCACGAAACTTCGAAGTTGGCATGAACCTGTGACAAATTAAATTAAATCTACCAACGCTCTATTTCCACTCCGATATCGAGCACTTTACGATAAAAAAAAAACAGCTTGCCAAAATAACTTTCATCAATAAAACTACTGAAAAACAACAACCTTGACGCTTAAGCATTATCACAACTTTATATATATATATATATATATATATATATATATATAACGTGTTCTTTCTATATAATTGATTTGCGTAAATGATTAGCGTGAACAAAGGAATTCAACTGTGTATTCCGTCTCTAGTTTTCAAAAGAGAACGCTGAGAATTTTAGCACACGCCTAATCCATCCAAATGTATTTAGAAATACAACCATATATTTTTTTTTCTTTTGTATTTTTCTTGTAGTGCTATTTTGTTTTTATTGTTTACTATTTGTTTGTTGTTATTTTTTATTTTTGTTTTTAGTAAAAAAAAATTTGTACAGCAATATCTTCTTTCCTATTTTTTTCCTTTTTTTTTTTTTTAAGTCGAACGATTTGTTTGCAACTCAAAATAAACGAAAGACGAAATTACATCTTAATAAGTTTTGGCATCACTCTTTTTTGTGTCTTCATTATTCTGTCTTTTTTTTTTTTTTTTTTTTTTTGACAAATGTATTGTATTAAATGGAGTTGTTTTTCCTTTCCGGGGACTGTTTTTATTCTTTATGGTGACTCTATTTACCGCCGTCTGCAGACAATTCTCCAGTGTCATCTTTAAAAAAAAAACTTGGGGAAAAAAAGATTAAGGAAAACAAATGTTGGAATGTCAAAATGTTGTAAAATGTTGTGTCTCGTGAATTTCCAGCTGTTTTCCTATACGTTGTTTTGTCTCAGCGCGTTTCATCTTCTTAATTTCCCTTTTTACCAATAACCCAAATTCTTGCCAACCAACGAGGCGGCTTCAAGCCACGAGATTCGCATATGTAACCCAATTGTTATAATGCTCTTCTTAATGTTTCAACAGACAAGCATAGAATGTTAGATCCCCAAAGTTTGATCGGCACTTGTAAGTTGAGCTCTGTAGTAATATTTTATCACTATTTGAGGAAATTTCTTGAAAGGTTTAGACGGTATCATTTCTCAGTGTAAAATGGTTAGTAGTTCGAAACAAGAAATCGGTGAGTCAAGTTCGAATTCCGGTCGTGTTAGTTACAGTGACTTTGATCACGACCGCAGTCGATCTGATAAATAAATGGATATATTTCTTGAATACAGGCCTATGCATAGGTTCACCGTTAAGTAATGATTAATAGGCTCGCCTTGTATACCTATACTATTGTAATGAGTTTAATCCACTTTGGGGACCTGAAGTAATGGTCTTGTGTGGTACCAAGTCAACATATTCAGGGCACATGCAGAAGAGCGATTACTTACAAGCTAGAAATTCATTCTGAACAGGTTACGCTTCAGTTTTAGTCCTGTGATATATATATATATATATGCACATGATCGGAAGTATTTAATATATATATCAGAAGTATTTAATATATATATATATGAAACATGCATATGGGCGAGTAGTTGATTGGTTAAAGCGTTAGCGTTCCGGTTCTGAAACGCGAGTTCAAATCTCACCATAGTCGCTTAGTTAGAATTAAAGGTAACTTCTTGACAATATCGTCCCAGCGAGCGTACAGCACTGTCGAGGAGCACCTGAAAACCATCAATGGATTGACCCAAGACTTGTAGTATTTACCCTGTTTCTTCACTGAGAAGTGATGAGACACAAAGTCGTGTTTAATGTGGGGCACTCCAGCGCGTACAGCCCAACCAGGGCCAAAAGTTGTCCAGTACCCCTAACCGTCAGTTGCGCTGGCATCGATATGGCTACCTATCCACCCTCTTTATTGCAATAAGGAGTGTACTGTAACGGGCATTTGTTCCTCATGATCAGGTATCTCTCATTGCATTGACCCAAGCCTTGTAAGTGAAAATGGGTAGACGAAATCGTTCGTAAGCCGTCGATGATGTGTTTGCGCTTAGTTGCAAGTCTTCAATTAATGGGCAGAGAGAAGCTGTTTTGATAGGGTTAGATCTGGATATGGTGTCGATAAAAAAACACCAAATCGCACGATAGCCTGGGAGGTATAGGCCTAAAAAACGTGCAGTGAGTAAAATCATTTAAAAAGAAACGGTAAAGAAATGGAAATAAAGAATTTTTTTTCTAAAAAAATACTGCTTAGTACCTGTCCTTTGCGTGATGTAGTTGCGTATTTTCCGTTGGAACCAGTGATCGGTGTTCAAGTCCAGAATTTCTATAGCTGATTTTTAAGGCGCAGACGTTCAACACTCGGAAGACAGACGCAGACACTATCTTCCACCTTCTCTTTATTTGTTAATACTTTCTTTATTTAATAAATATTTAAGACAAAAAGGAACTAACGGGAAAATAACAGCATGAAAAATATACATAGAGCTCATTAAATATAGCCTTGAACTATACTTGGTTTATAGCGATGGTCAGCATGATTTTTTTTCGCAAGCCATCATTCATCATTTTACCAGTCTTCATTACTCTTTATAAGGATACAGAAGACGCTTATCTTGCTTTGATGGAGATAAGTCACGTGGGTCACATTACGATCGCTTAACTCCATACAGCGACAAAAACACCGGTCATTCTTCAGTTCATAGGCAGCAACCAAACGGCAAGGTTTATTTTAGCTAAATCTGCCACCCCAGCAGCTTACAAGCACATGGTGTCGTTTTACTTTGGGACAGAGAAGAATCTGACCCGTTTGAATCTGGAGTTCTAAAAATGGTTTCTCCAGGTCAGGACTATATCCATATTATATGTAAGACTGTTACTTTTTGTTTCTCCTTACAGTCTGCTTTACTGTGTTTATATATGGGATAAATTTATCTCCGCGTAGAATATGTGTATATATATCTTAGTAATATATAATAATTCACTCTAAGAACAAAAGATATTTTGTCTTTCTTTTTCCTTTCAGTCATTCCGTTTCTTCCGTGAAATAACGGTGTTATTATATGATGGATATAATAATGCTCATAACGAAATAATTTTAAAAATATAATAATAATTTATTCTCAGTTGCCGGGTGCAACCAATACAAAGAACATTCAGTTATAATTGCAAATGAATACCTTACCAGGCTCGTAGAAAAATCCACGTTGCTACGTCGTTTATCTGCGTTGAATTTTACATCATTAATATCAATTCTCCATGCCATGGCTTTCATGTTCTTTTTCTCTTGAATGCGTCTAAATAAATGAATAAAACAATGGTTAAATAAGGGATGTCTTATGAGTTGAAGAGGTCGGCGATACAAAGGGAAGTAACTCTACAGAAAGTCGTTAAAATGTGTAATTGAACTTGATAATGATTTCAAACATACGCACCGTAATGGGGGCGCTAGAGGGTGTCGTCAGTGATGTCATCGCGAGGATCACTAGGGGGTTTTCGGGTCTTTCAACATCATACCCGCCTCACCGCGCCGACCCAACCAGAGATGATCAGTTTCTAGCCCACCCTCGATAAGCGCTTTCAGACACTGGAAAATTACGTTTAGGCCCGGTATGAAACGTTGCAAATGCTTCTGATTGGCGACAGTCAGAGCCACTTTCCATTTAGAGGCGAACCGTATATGAGCTCGTCCGAAACATTAACTTAGACGCAGAATTTCGGGGAATTTTAGCTAACAATTTGGAATCAAGGCACTCTTCTTTTGATCCATAACCAATTAGCTGTTCTTTCCGCTGTTTCGGTTATGGACTTGAGTGCTTTCCTTTTTTTTACTCCCACTATCCCAATATCTGTTAAGGCTTTGCATAAGGACCTTGCGGCAAATCCTCTAGTCCCCACTTCTATAGGAGTGCAGCTAGCCCTACAGCCTTTAACCCTGCAACTCTCCAGCAGTTCGTCATATTTTAACTTCTTCCTTTCAGAAACATAAATGATGAGTAGGATTTCTAAGACCAGTTTTTACAAACACCGAAGTAACATGTAACTAGGCTCTGATTGGAAATACATTGTGGTACTGTAGTAAGGCTGAACTGATAATAACTCCCTTCACATACTCCCTTCAAATTCAGACGACTGGAGAAAAAGAATGAAAGAAATTCGCGAGCCTTTTTTTTTTACCATTTTGCCCCAAGCAAGGCAGTTTTACTGCCACTGGTGCGCAGGGGGTTACATAGAAAAAAAAGTGATGAGAAAGAGAGACAGGTTATAGTATATAGTGTTTTTGCATTTTGAAACCTTCCTACACAAGTAAAAACCAAGTTATAATGTGTGATTTTTAATTACCGTTTCCGAAACCTTTGTACCGTAGAAATTAATGAAATGTGTATTTGATAGTCTGCTTGCATTATCCCACCCAGGAATATCAGCCAGATTACGCTTATGTTGTATCACCAAAGTGAATACCATACAGAGAGAAGTGTGCTGCAGTATGATTCAGCACAACATCCGGTGCTAAACGGGTATATACAGAAGAGTACAATTTTTACAATGATAGAAAAGACAGAACTTACAACAAGGGTGAGATCTTGTTACCAGTCTGGTTGCCCGAGTAAATTCTTGTGGATGGGGCACCAGTGACCTAAGTTTGTCAGAGCAGAAGACATGAAAATATTTATAGAAGAGACAGAGGGAAGCCACGTCCCGCCGATGAGAAAGTGGTTGAAGTCGTTCTGCCAGGTCGGGACCAATCACATTACAGATTCTCCTTTGGAGCCTGTCGAGAACACTGAGACGAACAGCAGGGGCACCTGACTAGATATGACAACAGTATTCCATATTAATGTAGTAAAGGACCCCATCAAACCTGGGAAGGGAAGTGATGTAGTGAGTGCAAAATAATAACTCCCTTCATCCATTCCTTTCACATTCGTAGGGCTGGGGTTATAAGGAAAGAAATTCGCGAGCCTGTGGGAGGTTTTTGCTTTTAACAGGAACTGACCAATGAGCCGAGAAGAAGAAGAGAATTTCGCGAGTTTATATGGAATTATTTAGATCAATGAAGACCTAGGATTCACAGAAATTATCTGGTGAGGCAAGAAAGTAGCAGGCCTATGTGAAATTATTTTTTATATAAAATGGAGAAAAAATTTTATAATAAGAAGAGTGTCTGAAGTTATATGAGAGGTTTCGTTTTGCGTGTAAGTGAATGCAATGAATTCAGCTGGAATTCGAACTCGGCTCTCTGATTTCTCGTTCCGAGTCGCTAAATCAGGTGATAGTCATGAAGCACCCACAGCTAGATCGAAAATATCATTTTTGTTTTTAAGACGGACAAAGCTGTAGTTGTCATGTGTATTTCCTGAGACAGCTGAAATGTCAAGAAAACTTCGCAACGCAACGGTATATTATCATGGTTACATTGCCGGATGGACAAAAGTCTACCAACGAAAACATATGCAAGGCTTTTCGAAGTTACTTTTAAGTTTCTTCTTACGAGAGAGCTCGGTCTGAGCGCCACTCATTTCAACGCCGACTTGCCTACTGAGAGTAACCCATAACAGAGGCTAAGATCTGGGAAGTATTGAGGCTTGTCGGTAGTAACAAGACTTTGGGTAGAGGTGGTCTTTCCGAACTGTACTTGCATGCTTGTCCTTTTGTCGGCACTTATCTGTAACAACTGGTTTACGAATAGAATTCAACGTTTCACCAGTAAAAAGATAAAGATGGGAAGAATATGATTAATAATTTAACTACGTTAAACACAGAGTCAATAATTTTAGCCATGGTCTAAACTAGTCGTTTGCAGGCTGTCTGCCCGGTTCCGAATAGGTATGTTGATTTTTCTAAACTTAACTGTGGCACAAGGCCGAAAGTGTATAGCATCCAGTGATGATCAAACTCGCTACTCAGCAATGCAGACAGGCTAAAGAAAGATGGCTCAACAGCAAATGTGCTGAAATAGAGAGATTGAGCACAACAAATAATGGTATTATGTATAATAAAATAAAGGAACTAACAAGACAAAAGACCTGCTCAACAACAGGATGTATAAAAGGAAAGGCGGTACACTCATACTAGAAAAATAAAAAATACTTAAGAGATGAGATGAGTATATTGGTGATCTCTTCCACAGCAAGAGAGAGCAACCAACAATACACAAAATATACAGATGGACCAGAAATATTAAAAACCGAAGTGGAATCGGCAATAGCCAAATTCTACAGAAACAAAGCAGCAGGACTCGACGGGATTGTAATAGAGATGTTGACGACCTTAGGCATAGACAGGTTCACAGCATTACCTGAAAAGTCAGGTGCAAAGGAATGTGAACTCCGTCGAACAGTCAGCCTAATGAGCCACATAACAAAACAAATCATCCGGATCCTGGTAAACAGAGCGCACAGCAGAATCGACCCAGAGATAAGACAAGAACAGTGTAGCTTCGTTAAAGATACCTGAACGAGGAATGCGATATTCATATTAAGAATGCTATCTGAAAGAGCAATAAAAATGTAGAATGACTTTTATCTGTGCTTTATAGATTCAAGAAAATGGAATGTATGGTCGTCAGCAAAAAGCGGATCCCGAAGCGCAAACTACAGACCGAAGAAACTAAAATGAAACAATTAAAAAAATTTAAATACCTGGAAAGTGTTCTGAAAGCGGATGAAAATGGCGACGTTAAGATTCAAAGACGCATTGGTATGGCCAAGGAGGCATTTCAAAAGCTAAACAGAGTACTTAGAAACAATATCATTAGAAACAAAGAAAAGAGTACTGGATTGCTATGTGATATCTGTCCTTCTGTATGGAAGTGAATGTTGGACGATCTCATCAAGGATCGAAGAGAGGCTTGAGCAGCAGAAATGTGGTTTTACAGAAGGATGCTGTGGTTACCATGGACTGAGCCAGTGAGCATCGATGAGGTGTTGGAAAGGATGCAAACGAGAAGAAAACTCATACTTAACATCAGAAAGAGACAGGTGAGGTTCCTGGGACACGTAATGAGGAAAGAGGGCATGGAGAATTTAATACTCATAGGTCGAATAGAGGGAAAGTGAGACAGGGGAAAGCAGCGCGAGACATACTTGATAGGCTTGAGCAAATGGATTGCGGAGAAGGGTTTGGAAAAGATACCAAGAGAAAAATATTGAGAGCGACAAGGGACAGAGACAAGTGGAAGTCCATAATTGCCTACGCCCTGAATGGACACGGTACATGAAGAAGAAGAAACTTGCTAACCATTACGCCAAATCGAAGTGCCACTCCAGACGGGTACGTATTGAGACCACCATGACAACTTTAATTTGATCATCGAAAAAGTCGACTCTGGGGTAGGGCTGATCAATATACATCAGTCCAATAAATTCAATATGGTTCATTGTCATTTCGTCAGGACTGTCTTGGCGTCGGTCTGTTTCGTACCGTACTTTCGCTTCTGGCAACGATTCTTGTATGAAACCCCCAGGCCCGGCGGTAGAAATGAATGGCAAATATTTCATACTGTCCAGGTTCATTCGTCAAGGTTGTTTACATTCGTCGATGTTGTATATTCTTGTGGTGGAACTTTAACTTTACAAATTAAAGACGAATCCGTTCCTACACAGAATTACACTACCTCGTGCCTTCGTCTCGGCTAGGTACTCTATCACGAATGAAAAGCGTTGATTTAGAGTGTCAGTTAGATATCGCATAGAGTATAGGACTTTAAGCTTCTGAATTAATTCAAATGTCAAACCAATCGACGATAGACTATCAATTTTTCAACTCAGAATTTTTGCTCATAGATCCTTTTTCTTTATCGTCATTGCTCTTCTTCTTTAGTCTTATTCTTCTTCCCCATTAATTAGGTGACAGAGATTCTAGTCTTCTAGGAGGTGAGGGGTGAGTTTCGACAGGTTTTTTTCTTTTTCTTTTTTTCTTTTTGTAATTGTTATCGTAGCTGAATGAGTGAGTGTTTGTTTAAGTGATTTATTTCGGTTGGTGAATTATTATTTTTGCTACGATTAGATTAGGAAGATTAGGATTAGATTAGATTAGGAAGATTCTAATACTAATATCTTTTTCTTGATATTTTTATTCTTTTTATTGATTCAGTGTAAATAAGCATTGGGCATATTTTAATTTTATATAATTATTATTATTGTTATACATCACGCAAAAATTGCAGCGTTGACCAACCTCTTGTTTCACCCATTTTAAATTCTAAAGTCTTGCGCTACACACACACATACACGCACACATTATCTAAACTTATTTATAAATGGAACTGTGTGTGTGTGTGTGTGTGTATGTGTGTGTGTGGGGGTGTGTGTGTCCGTTACTCATAGACTCCGAAACGGCTGAACCGATTTTCTTGAAAATTTTCACAGTTGTACTATAAGCGTCTGCGAGTGTTCTTAGCTAGGTTTTGTGTCGAGGTACCCTCAGATAAATATCGATAATCGAAAAAATCGGGTTATAGAAGGAGTGGTCCGATTTTAATGCTATGTTATCACTGGGTTTGACCTCCTCGGGCCCTTAAATACTTTGGTTAGTGCTTGATGGACCACACAATATGCATAAGCGATTTTGATGTCAGAGTTTGCCGTCTCAGGTACGAGGGCTGGTCCGGATTGATAGTAACCCTTAGGGTTCTATCTATGGGTCTAATTGTTTGCGTGTGTGCCTGAGTGTGCATGTTTGTTATGTGAATACACTGCGTGCGTGTGTGTGCACATGTGAGACGGCAATGTAAATATGTACCGTGCGTGTGGAATATCTGCATCGTGTGTGTGTGTGTGTGTGTGTGTGTGTGTGTGCGTGCGTGCGTGCGTGCACGCGCGTGGGGGGGGGCTTTTCGAAACCTGAGCAAAGTTATCATGGCGCTCTCAAGCCAGCAGCCCTCGTACCAGAGACAGCAAGTTCTGACATATATATATATATATATATATATATATATATATATATATATATATATATATATATAATAAATTTATTTTTAAACCCGCCTCGAAAAACCCACCGAGAATAAACGCGGAGGGGAAAAAATGAACAAGAAAAGAAACGAATTAAGTACTTGAATATAAGTCAAAATACTCGTTGAAAAGAAAAAGAAAACCCGAAACGAGAACCGTAACACTAAAGTACTCAATACAATAGTAGAGCAAACAAATAAGTGTAAATCTAACCTAGAGCCAACGAACCTACCTAGGTTTCACCTAACGGATATATATTTATAAATGACGAACAAAGATTTCATTAATTTTTCATTTTGTTTTTTAAGCGTTCTTATATTTTTCCGTTTTGGGAAAAGACAAAAACTGTCCATACTGTCCCTTGTCTCAAGCGCTTTTTTTTTTCCAATTTGTTAGCCAGTTTCAAGCGGAGTTGGTGGGGGTTGTTTTGGTGTTGTTATTGTTTTTTGTTTTTTTGTTTTTTTGTTTTTTTGTTTGTTTTTTTTTTCAAATATCTACCTCATGAGTAGGAATGCTAAAACACATCCGAAAGATTTCGTTGAAAAGTTGGGGGAGGGAGTTTCTGTCCTTTCTGGAATTGAGGTCATAAAATCGTACATGTCACCAAAACCCTTTCCATTTTTTTATAACTTATATCATAGGAAAATTTTTATTTTATTTTGCATTTTTTATTCTATATTATTATTTTTTTTTGTTTTGTTTTATTTCATTTTCCAACAATATTCCTTTTTCTTCACTAATCCTTACAAACCAAATGCAATTGTAAAAATATAAATTGTTATCCGAGAAATGTAGTGAAAAGGAAGTGAACAAGACATAAAACTTTAACCGGATAACTTTATTTTATAATATCATCCATGAAATGTTAAGAGTCATTCCATATATAAAAGTAAATATAAAAAGCTAAACAGATTACTTTTTTTTAAATGTAGCTCATAAGATTAAGGAAGAGAAATGCAAAACAAAAACTCTAACCTGTTGACGAAAAAGCCAATGATCATGCCGAAAAGTCCAATGAAACAGATGATCAGCAAAGCGATGACGTAACTTGGAATATGATCTGTTATAAGGAAAAGAGAATGACATTGTTTGAAAATTATTTCAACATAAAGAGTAACAAAATTCAAACATTCATTTTGTTTTTATAATCGTTTCATCCAAGCCAAGGCATTACAGTTACTGGGTTTGCATAAGAGGATAGTGAAGAAAAAGAGGAACAGGTCACGAGGGTGTCGTAGAATGGGTAAGAGAAACATTGGTGTGAAGAGAGCTGCATGAGTATAGCGAAAAGGGAGGACAAGATACAAGGGGTGTCGGGGAAAGGATGTGAGTCAAGGACACAAGAGTTGGCAACTGACGTTTCATTTAAACTAGAATGTTCTGGCAACACGCGTCAGTGTGTTCACTTTTATTTTGCATTGTGAACTTTCTTGATGATGCATGGTCAGGATATGGTGCGAGACAGATGTCTAAACTGGATGAAGCACAATTTAGGAATACAGGTTTTCAAAAGAGGTAGAAAATCAGGAAGAGGAGCATTCTGGGGAAAAGTATACATCCTACATTTAGGAAAATCTATGTGATGAAGATTAAGATGCACTTAAATGCTTGGTGTGTGAATTGATTTTGTATTTCAAAAAAGATTGTTTACATCTAAACTTATTTATACATGGAACTTTGTCTGTGTGTGTGTGTGTGTGTGTGTGTGTGTCTTTGTCTGTGTGCGTGTGTCCGTTACTTATAGACTCCGAAACGGCTGAACCGATTTTCTTGAAAATTTACACAGTTGTACTATAAGCGAGTGTTCTTAGATAGGTTTTGTGTCGAGGTACCCCCGATAAATATCGAAAATCGATAATGGAAAAAATCGGGTTATAGGAGTGGTCCGATTTTAATCAAATTCGATACACTCATAGACAAAGACATAAGAAACGATATTCAGAAGTTTCAAGGTTGCAGTTCTTACAATAGTGCTGGAAATCGATAATATATATATATATATAAAGACAAGATGTTTGTGTGTGTGTGTCTGTTTATCTGCCTGTATGCCTGTATTTTTTTCATCCCTTTTGTTTTAGTTTTTGCTTCGGGTTTGGCTCTAAGTAGGTATAATTGTAGTTCTTACTCTCAGCTATGATAGCATTTACTCAGAGGACTTATTTAGCCTTCAAAATTCAGTTTACGACGAAAAAACTTATTTGATATCGATACCAGGAAATCAAAATTTGACTTACATCCATTCATTTTTTTTCCGTCTACGGTTTCGCTTTAACTGGAAACAACTATTGCTTTATAGTCTTTCATGGCAACGTCCAAAGAGTCTGAGCTCCAGGACCATGGATTAGTTTTAAAGCTTTCATTACACCCGGGCAACGCCGGGCTATTCTGCTGGTAAGAAAATAAATCTAGAAGCAAGTCCTTTTGAAACATCAAAAATACACGAAAATGCCGAAATTAGTGAAGCATATAAAGTAGGTACTTTGCTCATAGCACGATAAACAAAGTCCCTAGTGAGTGAAACAATCAATACAGCCGTTCTGGATTGTTCGTGCAGTAAATGAGTAGGTGGGCATGAATGGAAGCTGATGCATTTGGCTTCATTATCGGAAAGCGAAAGAACAGAAGTTAAATTTATAGCAGGTGTAACATTCGAATTTGGTGCAGAAGGCAAAATGCAGTCGGATGAAGGAATGAAGATTTCTTGTATTATTGGTGGTCAAAAGATAACCCTAATAACAGAACTAGTGAACAGCGATATTCCCTATTGCTAATCAAGCCAAATATGAAAAGTAAAAATATCTGTTAAAATGAAAGGTCAGTATTATTTTCTTTTTTGCGTAACTTAAACGACAATTTATCCATTACATCCTGTATATACAATTAATCTTTCTGGATTTGCTTGTTATATCACGCCATCAACTGTTATGCTTTTGTTTTGTTGTTCCTGAAATTTCCAAGTAAAATTCTTGTATCTAAATTAAAATTCCAAATCAAGCTTCCGAACTTGTTGCATCTACCTGATACTAAAATTTTCTTAATCCAGTTCAGGTTATTGTAGATATTTTTAAACTAGAACTTGAGATCTCTAGTTATACTCCGAGTTGTTATTTTCAGTACACTAAAAAATACTTACAATGTTGTGATTTTCTAAGCGCGGTTTAGATGGGGCACAACGCCGAAAGTATAAGGCATCTAGCAAGAATCGAACTCACTACTATTACTTATAAAGTTGCTGTTGAAAATGTCTATGATATGTATTTGTACGTCACCACCTCAGCGTTGACAGTCGCCATGCTTATACTCGTGAGTGGCTTCATCCTAGTCTCACACAAGATTGCCAATGATCGATGCTACTGATGCTCAAATCCGTCCAAGATAAATAGATAGATAGATCATGCGAACAAAATCGAAACCATGGTAGCGTAACCAGCTGATCTTCCCTACCTAAATATCTAAATGGTCTACATGCTGAATTTCTATTTTCCTTCAAACATGTATTAAGAACTTTCTAATATAACTGTTTACTGGTCTAACTTAATTTAAATCTGACCCATTACAGTTCAGTACATATATAGTGTATCGAAGCAGCTAATAATTTTCTAAACATATATCTAATCTAAACTTATTTAAAAATGGAACTTTGTCTCAGTGTGTGTGTCTGTGTCTGTGTATCCGTTACCTATAGACTCCGAAACGGCTGAACCGATTTTCTTGAAAATTTACACAGTTGTACTATAAGCGTCTGCGAATGTTCTTAGCTAGGTTTTGTGTCGAGGTACCCCCGATAAATATCGAAAATCTATAATCGAAAAAATCGGGTTATAGGAGTGGTCCGATTTTAATCAAATTTGATACACTCATAGACAAAGACATAAGAAACGATATTCAGAAGTTTCAACGTTGCAGTTCTTACAATAGTGCAGAAAATCGATAATATATATATATATATATATATATATATATATATATATATATATAAGGCAAGATGTTTGTGTGTGTGTCTGTTTATCTACCTGTATGTCTGTATTCTTTTCAGTCCTTTTATTTTAGTTTTTGCTTCGGGTTTGGCTCTAAGTAGGTATAATTGTAGTTTTTAGTCTCAGCCATGATAGCATTTACTCAGAGGACTTATTTAGCCTTCAAAATTCAGTTTACGACGAAAAAAACTTATTTGATATCGATACCAGGAAATCAAAATTTGACTTACATCCATTCATTTTTTTTTTTTCAGTCTACGGTTTCCCTTTAACTGGAAACAACTTTTGTTTTTTTAGTCTTTCGTGCCAACGTCCAAAGAGTCTGAGCTCCAGGACCATGGATTAGTTTTAAAGCTTTCATTACACCCGAGCAACTCCGGGCTTTACTGTTAGTTGCTAAATATAACAGACAATGAATGTATATTATATTTAATCATGAGCAGTTCTAAGCAACGTAATTTGGCTTTAATGTCGGGTGAAATTAAAGACAAAAATTGTTCAGCATTTGGATATTTTTATTATGCTGGTTCTAAGTTTTCATTCCACATGAGCCATCTTCAGAGACGTTACAGGGACGTTAACATAAAAACATCCACCATCAAAGATGATATTATCTTGTGCTGACATAAAACATTGCTATGCGACGATAACAGTTACCGAATAGCAGACGCAGTTCGTAAATTTGTAATGCGGTTCTATGAAATCACACCGCGTGAGAGACCGAACTGTTAACAGAACCATATGTCTAAATTTTTGTCTTTATTTTCACCTGAAATTAAAGCCAAAATACGATGTTTAGAACGGCTCTTGATTAAACATAATAGCCATTCATTGTCTGTTATATTTAACAATATATGTTTAGAAACTATATATACTTTGAGCTTTGCGAGAAAGCCGTTGGAGTATAACATTTGTAGAGATAGGAGATTTACTAAGCGCCGCTTAGATGTGGCATAAGGCCAAAAGTATGGGACACCCAGTGAGAATCGTACTCACTACTCAGTTGTAACTGGTTCTAGAGAGACAAACTTGCTAACCATTACACCACACCGAGGTGCCCCATTTGTAGAGATAGTAACAGTTGTAGAGTAGTAACCCGACTAACAAAGAATACCACCTGCGATCGCTTCTATCACCAAATTATTTGGTGCCGGTATAGTATGTCACCTACCTCTTTGATTCTGGTTTACTATATGGCTTATCCAGTTTGAATGTGCCCTACTTCAATAAGGATATATTTATTGATATAAGTATTCGGATATTTATTGAACCTAATTATTTTCCCTAAACCTTACCAGACAGTTATAATAATTCCTTATAATATGCTTTTTAAGATCTGGTTGGGCGCTTCTGATGTTCATCTTGTGGTTCTCGACAAAATCCAAAAGAGAATCTGCAATGAAGTCGATCCTGACCTAGCGGCTCGACTCCAGTCTCTCCCTAACCGACGAGATGTGGCTTCCTTCTGTCTCTTGTACAAATACTTTCATGGATTCTGCTCCGTTAATCTTAGCTCCTTGGTGAACCCAATGTGCGAATATACTCGAGCTACTAGACTAGCAACACGGTCCCACCCTTTCACTGTGAAAACAACCAAGTGTAACCACAACTTCTACTCTATCAGCTTCTTTTCTGGTACTTCCGTATTCTTGCTTCCCTGATAACTACAGTTTCCAAGAGTTTAAATGCAACGTCAACTGTCATGTCTTATCTCCTTCGTTACCATCCGTCTTCACACTTTACACTTTCCCTCTTACGCAGCTCTCTTTACACCAATGTACCCGTCCTTCTCTTACACATTCTCCGACACCTACTATGACCTGTTCTCCTGTCTCTTCACTCTCCTATTATGTAACCCCCTGCGCACCAGTGGCAGTACTGCCTTGCTTGGGGGTGATAAGATTTTATTTTAAAAAAGCCACATACTATACCAGTGACAGAATTTTGTAAGCTACATTCAAAAGATAGGCCACATCGTCGTTGTCCGATAGGCCACATCGTCGTTGTCCTGCGGCCGAGATAGAACTCACTACACTCCCTCCTCCAGTATTCCCTACGCATTTGGAAACCTGGCGCAGTTTATAGCGAAATTCATAATCTTGTTAAATAGCTAAATACTTGATGCTTCGCCAGGGGCTACCAAGGGTGTTTTTATTGTGAGACCAACACTGGATGGGTTACCTCCAGGCTCCATTCTGTTATTTAATCCATAACTGGAGGGAAGTGAGGGATTAATACCTTTCCCAAGGGTACCAGTGCTTAAGTGAATGCAGTGTACTCAACTGAAATTCGAACTCGGCTTACCAATTTCTCTTGCCAAGCTGACATCCACTGCACCACAACGCACATCCGTCACTGAACGCTTACAGCGCCTGGTATTTCCAAGCGGCCACCCATCTAAGTACTGACCAGGCTCACGTTGCTTAACTTCGGTGATCGAACGAGAACCAGTGTATTCAACGTGATGTGCCGTAAGCATGTTAGATTTTAAATGGGTTAGTATTTTAAACTGGAAACAAACGTTTTTTATCATTACTATTATTTCTACATTTCTTTGTTTTTTTATCTTTCTATCAGAAAATATATTTTACTAATTAAAAAATCTCAAAAAATAAACCATTTTCTAATAATTCTTTAAGAAAAATTCAGTTGTGAAAAATCAATTCTCCGTATATCAATTACTGTAGATTAGACATTATCTGTAAAAGTATAAAATGTGTTAAAAATATAAAATACGATATAGAATTACCAGTTTTAATACAAATTTTCTTCTCTCCCCTGAAACCACATCGAGGCTCGTTCGGTGGCGGCCTTCCATAGTTTCCCGGCCAGTGGATTACAACGTTTGGAATTGGGTCATAATATGGTTTGTCGCCTAAATAATCAGCTACGACCTACAATTGAAGATAACTCAATTATAACAAATGACAAGTTAGGCTATTCAAAATTTTAATTAGTTATTTTAGTAACCAACATATTAAATATTTTTACCATGTGTATCACTCAGTAGACTTATCAATTTCGATTTTTCTCGACTAAAGCAAGAGGGGCAGTGGAAAGTAGCGTATAGCATACCTAACGATCTTGTGTAAATGGTTGGCTGAACAGGGAGTAGGAGAAATAGCAAAAAAGACAAAATTTACTAATGATTGCAAAAGACAGGAACATGTGGAAAGCTATGATCACCCACGTCCTGAGGAGACACGGCACATAAAAGAAGGACAATTTCCGGTAGAATTGTTAAAAACAATTCGTATTGGCTTAAATGTAAGTTATAATAAACTCTCTATTTACCCGAGCCTTCCTACAAAGGCTGGATGTAGCACATTTTTACAGTGGGACATTCTGAATCTGTACTCTTGGTCAAAAAATTTTACGCAAATTCCACATACACGAGGTCAGGCACTCGTTTATTTATCCTAGATGAGACTCTTCAACATAATTTCTTCTGGGTTACTCTCCGCTGAGAGTACGACAAGGTTAGTGCTTTGTTGAACTCGGTATTTACCCGAGTATCCCCACAAAGAGATGTCGCACAAGGCTGATTTTACCGTGGAGCATTCCGAGCGAGTACATTCAGGCAAAAATATCCTAAAGACCCCGCAAACACGAGGTAGGGCTCTTGTCTGCTATTTTTCAGACAAAACTATGCCCTTCGGCAGAGACTCGTCTAGGTTCCTCTTCGCCAGAAGGTAGAGAGTTCGATAAAATCAGAGCTTTGATGAACCGATATTCACCTGCCTCCCCACTGAGGATAGATGTAGCACAGGGCCGAATTTTACGTGGAAGATCCGAGTTCGGCAAAAATTTCTCGTAGACATTACATAAGGCAGAGTCGGGCTCTTGTCTGTTTAGTCCAGACGAGACTCTACCCTTCGGCGGAGTTTCGTCTGGGTCCCTCGCCGCCTGGAGGCAGAGTGTCGACCAAGAGAGAGTTTTGATGGAACTCTGAATACAATCAGAGTTCTCCCGAATATATGTATTCAGGAAAAAACCATTAATGGTGGGAATGGATCACACCACATTTTAACCTGCTTTATTGCTACAGAGGAAAGAAGTCGTTGAACCAGCCAGGCATTCTTTGCTGTCTGCGAGGCCGTGGCGGATTGCAAGAAGCATGCTGGATTTAATACTGCTGCGTTTTTGTAGTCTACGACTTACTCGTTCTCTAAAGTATCATTAGGTGGGTGTGCTTTCTCCTAAGAAATCCGTTCGTCGCCACTCGAGGGATCAGAGTTCTTCATAATCTCAAAATTCATCGAAATGTACTGAGGACAGTCCTCGTTTATGCTTGTGAGTCCAGATTCGTCCCCTGCTAGATCTAAGTCTCTTAGTGAAACTGTGTCTTCCCGTCCATCTGGGTAAAGATTGGCATCTATTTGATCTACCAGTGGTTCGTTTTTATACAGTCGCCTGTGTCTTTTTAGTAATATCATTCCCGGTTTCGAGATCCAAGAAGATATAGACGCTCCAGTTGAACTTCTTGGAAACAGGAGGACTCGTTCATGCAGTATTGCGTTAGTGGCTGTGCATAGTGTCGTTCTAATAGTATGCAGGGCCTCTGGGTGTTAATTGCTCCCAGTTCTCTACAGCTACCACTTTCATCAGCAGCTGCCAATTCAATAGTTTCCCAGATTAGTTCATTGTACCCCACGCAGTGGCCATTGAGTAAAGTGTATCGCGAAAGAAAACCGTGAATATGCGTCGATTATCGACAATATGTATTTTTTGCGTGTTTTGATGAGAATGTAGGACCTTTAAAATCCAGTGCGATTCTTTTGTAAGGTTACAGGGCTTTTATGACATTGCTGGTATTAGGACGGTAGAACCTGGGTTTATTTTTAACCGAAATCTTACATGATGAGTTGGTAATCTCTTTCACATCCTATAATGAGTCTGGAAGGTTTCTGATTTTCGTCATATGGACCATGTGCGTA
The DNA here is from genome assembly GCA_037127315.1 of Ascarosepion bandense. Taxonomy (NCBI): domain Eukaryota; kingdom Metazoa; phylum Mollusca; class Cephalopoda; order Sepiida; family Sepiidae; genus Ascarosepion; species Ascarosepion bandense. Next base: position 877,219 of record JBBBDQ010000408.1, read on the forward strand.
ACAACTGGTTGACACAACTCTCTATGCGATCTTTTTAATTCTTTGTTGCTTGCAGCCGAACTACATACATGAGATAGGGCATCTACAGCTGCGTATTCTTTGCCGGGGTGGTATGTTACGTCGAACGAGTAACACAAGAGTTCCAACCTCCAACATGAACGCGAATGATTTTTTATCTGTAATTAGTTTAAAGTGTCGCCCGATCAAATAATCAATTCATTTTCTCAGCATAAGCTTCTTTTTCGAATACAATATGTCTACATTCTGATTTAGAAAGGGTTCTAGAGAAAAAGATCATGGAACTCCCCGGGTGTCTGAAGGGGCTTCTATGGCGTATTCTGGGGTATCTGTTTCTACTACCAGATGTATAATCGGACGTAGAAATGGCTGCTTTCACTATGCCCCTCTTTGATACGTTAAACGCTTTCTCTGCTATGGAAGATAACGGGAATTTTTATACAGTTGTTACAGGGTGGATTTTTTTTCTGAAAACGACGTTATCCATTGAGCATAGTGTGCGAACATTCCTAATGCATGGCGTAGAGCTGGTACATTTTTTCGTACCGTAATCTGAGTAATAGATTCAGACGTTCTGGATCGGGTTTTATATTATTTTTACTGATTATGGATCTAAGTAATCTTATATTTTTCCACTCAAAATAACATTTGTCATGATTAAGCGCCAGATTGTACCTTTTAACCCTCTAGGGCCATTCGTATCATATTTGATACAGTATTTCCCTATAAGGAAACATTTGGTATTTCCCTATAAGGAAACATTTGGTATTCATTGACTGAGCAGTCAGTACTGCTTTCATTTGAAATTTATAAAATATTTCTTTTAAAAAATTTTTCAGGAAAATATTTCTTTCAAGGCTTGTTTTCATACTGTATCATATATGATACGAATGGCCCTAGAGGGTTAACAGTCGCCATGAATAATTTCGTATGAATTCGGCTCGATATTGTTCCGCTGATACCGAAAAAAATGAACAGTTCTTTTACCAAGACTTGATAGAATCTGTCAATTGAATTTGAGGGCAGTTGAAGCGTAGCCATTAAGTGTCTAGAGACCATTTCATTTCTCGTTTTTATGTAAATCCTGTTCAGTGTTGTTAAAACCCCTTCGTTCGAAGATTCGTCTGCAAAATATTTGAAAACTTGTGCTGAGATATATTTCGTGAGGTACTGCAGCTTATTAGAAGTTTCGTCGGGGTAAATACTTAAGAAGTGGACCAAAGTTCTTCTCCAATGACGATATTCTAGTTCGGCGTCAGACGCCTTGGGGTCAATAAGTTTCTCTGAACAGCGTAGATTGGCCATTATTGTTGTGGATCCCGGGAATGAGGTCCGCACAAATAAATGAACAACGACCAGTGATTTAGATAGAAAATAAGCGTATTAGCGTAAGGATACAGACTTGAATGAAAATTAGTTGTCCAGGAATACGGGTTAGTAAAAGTATATGGACAAGTCTCTGAAGTGAAGCCCTAGTATATTATGTCCACGTCAAAGCTGAGATATATTTCGTGAGGTACTGCAGCTTATTAGAAGTTTCGTCGGGGTAAATACTTAAGAAGTGGACCAAAGTTCTTCTCCAATGACGATATTCTAGTTCGGCGTCAGACGCCTTGGGGTCAATAAGTTTCTCTGAACAGCGTAGATTGGCCGTTATTGTTGTGGATCCCGGGAATGGGGTCCGCACAAATAAATGAACAACGACCAGTGATTTAGATAGAAAATAAGCGTATTAGCGTAAGGATACAGACTTGAATGAAAATTAGTTGTCCAGGAATACGGGTTAGTAAAAGTATATGGACAAGTCTCTGAAGTGAAGCCGTAGTATATTATGTCCACGTCGAAGCTGACAGGTACTGCGTAATAGTCTTCTCGATGAGTGGGACACAAAGCTACTATGAACTACTGTGTACTGACTGCTAATGTATTCTCCGGTTAACTAACTGTGTAAATTCGGTATTCTCTCGTCTGGCTTCTATAGCAGTAGTATAAGTATACTCTGGACGAGTCCATCTTTATGAAAATGGAGAACCTCACAGCAATTACTAAAATGATTAACAACGAGAGTTAGTTAAATTGTTGTAGAATTGTTAGCGACAATTCGTATTGGCTTAAATTTAAGCTTTAATGAACTCTGAATACAAGCAGTGTTCTCCTGAATATCCAGGACAGATCCATTAATGACGGAAATGGATCCTACCACACAACTGTCATTATATCACGTGAGTATTAAAATTTGTATAATTATGTGGTTGAATATGAGGCAAAATTATTTTAATCCACGTGTGCAATATTTTTTATTGTTCATTTGCTTTTACTAAAATGATGTATAGGATTTCTTTGGCACTCTCTAAATGGAAATTATTTCCGAAAAGTTAAATACAAAACTGCTTGAAAATTGTTCCATAGTCTATGAAATAATTCTGTTGAAGACTTACTTGAAATTCTCCTGTTTTTGGATTCATGTCTGTAATGGAAAAACTTGTCAATCTATCGCCATTGTCATCTATTATGATCTTTCCGGTTATTCCTGGAAATAATCCCAAATTAATTTTTGTCAATGCAATTATATGCAATAGTGTTAAAAGTAAGAAAAATGCAATTATGCAAATATATATACAAAATAAAATATATAGAAATCATATACACTGAATAATATATATTAAAATAGCAATATAGCCCGGCGTTGCTCGGGTGTAATGAAAGCTTTAAAACTAATCCATGGTCCTGGGGCGCAGACTCGGCCTAAAGAATATTTGTGTAAAGTTTGGTGAGAATTGGATAGAAATTGTGGATTTCTATAAAGGACATACAGACAGATAAACAGGCACACACACAAACATCTTGCCATTTATATATATAAACTATCGCCCGGTTCACACTCCACCCACGTCTATTGTACAGGTGTAGAGGCTCATCCCTTGTTCCCTGTTTAGGATGTGGTTTCCGGCTTTCTCTTTTCCAAATCTTTTCACTCTCGCGTAGCCCCCTGCATATCAGTGGCGTTACCGCCTTGCTCGAGGTGATATGATTTTAAAAAGCCTGAGAAAAAATAAGAATAGTCTAAAATAACATAAACATTTATTCTTTTGAATCACAAAATGCAAAAATTATTTTGTGAATGTTTTTTGATCGAGAGCGATGAAAGTTCTGCTTTTGAAAATGTCTACCATGTGGTGTCAGAAGATGGACAGATGAGTCCTTGTTGTCAATCCACGTTTAGACTGAGGTAACAGAAAGACGGACCGCAGTCGGACGGTTTTGTAACCAAACCGAAACTCTCATACACGTAAGGCTCTCAAACCCCACTGATGTATGTGTATTTCTCTTGGGAAAGGTATTTATCCATCTCTTCCCTTCAGTTATGGGTTAGATAACAGGACAGATTGGGTTCTATCGTCTTGGTCGGCAACCAGTCTACCGCAGAAAGCAATGGCAACATTCTGCGGGATAATCTTCTGCCCAGTCAGTCATGTCTCTTTCGAAACATGATCGCCCAAGCGTGTATCACGTATAGCATTTAACTGACTGATGTTGCATTCTAATTTGCGTTCTTTTCCTTTCCCTCTTTTCCACAGAATCAAATGACTATGAACTATTACGAACCTGGTTGGAATCTATCCCCTGGTAAGAAGAAGTTTTTTTTTTAATCATATCACCTCGAGCAAAGCGGTAACGCCACTGATGTGCGTTACGTAAGGGTAAAAACATTAGATAGAAGAGAGTGAAGAGAAGGACAAACCATTTAGAAAGGTTTAGCAAGAGAAGGAAGGGGATACAGGTGTGATGACAGTGCAGAGGTGAAGAGAAAGGAGAGGATATACAGGGTGGTGAAGAAAGAACTAGGGTCAAGTGGTTAAGAGATGAGTATTGACCTTGCATTTAAATTCCTGGAGGTTGTAGCCGCGAGGAAAGCAAAAATAAGAAGGCGAGTTCCATAGGCGGAAAGTGCGAGAAAAGAAGCTGCAGAAGTTAAAGGGTTCTGATATTACCACACACAACACTTCGTATTAGGGTCCTGTGTCGATATCAGTAAGAGGGCGGAGAAAACTGAAATCTCTTTTCTGGGTCCTGAGATGGGGAACATTATGAGTTTTTATTAATATGAATTCAAAGCTTCAAATGACTATGTGTGGATTTCCAGTAAGGTGAAATTTTGAAAATTGGTTCTTTGGGGTACTGGTATCCATATGGTGTAAAATTCTACCCCCAGCTTATATAGTAATTCATACAATAATGTCATATCAGAGCATTCTTTTACTTGACAGACTTTCTTTCCATCACTGTTCTTTGTCTGTTTTCAACGGAATTCCAGAAGCAATGTCGCTCTATTCTCTTTAGATACAGGCAACTACGGTTGACCTGTGTTAATAAAGAATATAGATGATGATTAAAGCTTTAATAATTGAACTAACTTCTATGGCTTCTTCTATAAATACTTTCATGGCTTTTCTATAAATACTTTCATGGCTTCTGCTCGGACGAGCTTAAGTCACTGATGCCTCCTCAACAGGTGTTTACTCGTGCAACCAGACTGGCAACTGGGTCCCACCCATTCACAGTCAGGTTAGCCAAATGCAGACGACAATTCTACTCCTGCAGCCTCTTCTCTCGCACTTCCCGCCTGTGGAACTCGCTCCCGTATTCTTGCTTTCCTGACGGCTACAACCTCCAGAAATTTAAATGCAAAGTCAATACTCATCTACTAACCACTGGACTCTAGCTCTCTTCCCACCCCTGTATAACCTTCCCTTTCTCTCCACCTATGTATCTGTCATCGCACCTGCTTTCTATTGTTCCTTTCTAACTAGTTTGTACTCCTCACTCTTTTCTAATTAATCTTTTTACATTTATGTAACCCCCTGCACATCAGTGGCGTTTCCGCCTTGCTCGGGGTGAAATGATTAAAAAAAAACCAAAAAAAAAACCGAAGTTTAATTGATTCCTTACCCTGATATGTTCGGTTCCACATCCGTCTTGATACCGTATATCCGTCCCTTGGGTCTCCTCCATCCATTAAAGTTTCATTTAAAGCCATTCCGTATAGAAGCATCGAATCGTGAAATGCGCCCATAAAAAAATTAGCCTGAAAAATAATAATAGCAAGTTTAAATCGGTGAACCGGGAAATTAACAACATAGATTTTGTTCGGATCAGACAAAAGTTATATATTCCAGTTGCAATGCTGGGATACTATGCATGGCGGCGTCCATTTACTCAAGGCCAAGTTTTGGTGTAACTCTCTCTCAGAACTAGAGGTTTATCTCTAATTTTGTCGTAACACTGAAAGCGAAATCTTTTTAGTTTCGACAAGATTTGAGACAGGGTGAGAGTTACACGATTACTTGATCTTTAGTAAGTAACGCTATGATTCTATGTAAAGAGAAAGGAATTGAGAAGTGAGAAGTAAGAATATCAGTATTAACAACTGGATTTAATCTAAACTTATTTATAAATGGAACTCTGTGTGTGTGTGTGTGTGTGTGTGTGTGTGTGTGTGTGTGTGTGTGTGTGTGTGTGTGTGTGTGTGTGTTACCTATAGACTAGTTCTTAGCTAGGTTTTGTGTCGAGGTACCCCCGATAAATATCGAAAATCCATAATCGAAAAAATCGGGTTATAGAAAAAGTGGTCCGATTTTAATCAAATTTGATACACCTATAGACAAAGACATAAGAAATGATATTCAGAAGTTTCAAGGTTGCAGTTCTTACAATAGTGCAGAAAATCGAAATATATATATATATATATATATATATATATATATATATATGGGATACTATGCATATTATATATATAAAAGGAAAAATGTGTGTGTGTGTGTGTGTGTGTGTGTGTGTGTGTGTGTGTGTGTGTTTTTTATCTGTCTGTATGTCTGTTTTTTGGGGGGTTTTTTTTTCATTTATTTTACTTTTTGCTTCGGGTTTGGCTCTAAGTAGGTATAATTGTAGTTCTTAGTCTCAGCCATGATACCATTTACTCAGAGGACTTATTTAGCCAAAATTCAGTTTACGACGAAAAAAACTTATTTGATATCGATACCAGGAAATCAAAATTTGACTTACATCCATTCATTTTTTTTTCGCCTTAACTGGAAACAACTATTGCTTTATAGTCTTTCGTGCCAACGTCCAAAGAGTCTGAGCTCCAGGACCATGGATTAATTTTAAAGCTTTCATTACACCCGAGCAACGCCGGGCTATGCTGCTAGTCAACTATAATGGGATTTGCAAGGCACACACAACAGAACAAATCAAGTATTAAAAAGAACAACAAATAAACGAGAAAAAAGGAAAGGCAAACGGGCAAAAACAAATCTCCAAACAAAAGACAAAAAATAGTTTAGCACAGATGAAACGTCAAGCGGGTGATTTATGCAAAGGACCCCTAAAAAAGAATCGGAATTTATTTTCATTGAAACCATAAATAAATATTTTAGAATGAAATTTGCCAAGAAAAAAATAGAAGACAAAAAATCAGCAAAATAGCTGAAACTTTAAACAAAATTATAGCTGAATGCAACAATAGAGGGTGTATATAAAACTAGACACGAAAAAGTATTAAGCTGTAGCGGACAAGAAATTCATTAAAATCAACCTTTTTCTTCACTTTTACCAAAAAAAAGAAATTCACAATGACGTGTGAAATCCTGGTTTTCCTAAGTAGAAAAAGGATTGACTATCTGCTTAAGGAAAAAGTCGAAACCAAATTTAGCAAGTAAGTGTTAAAATTATTTTTGACCAATGGGAGCGACTTGTAAGACTTGAAAGGACTTAGCGATCCAGTGCGAAATTCAAAAGGACATATAATTGACTTCGCGGCGTCAGAGACTCATTACAGATGGAAGCAGCGAAACAGAGACTCACATCTAAAATGTAACTTCCACTTCAAGCGACCCGGACATTGTCCTCTTTCTCTTTCTCCTTATCTCTTTCAACAATTACTACTACGAACAATTTCTTCAACTCTCGATACCCTTAACTCAACTTTATCAATGAACACGAACTCTACTCATAACTTCTTAATAATGTTTCTAATTGAACATTAACTTCTACAACTCATATTATTCCTTCTTTTAATAAATTTCTATTTTAACATAAAAAAATGTATATTTTATTATTCCACAATTCTACACTATTCCACACTGTTGCCGACAAACAATCTTCTGATAATAATTCTGATGATCATAACTCTGCATAAAACTTGTAAGCTGTAGGGAGTTTGGTTAAGTATGACACAAGGCTAAATCAAAGAAACGTTAACCAGCTCCTTAACGCTACAAAACAAAATACTTGGGTTCGATTATATAAAACTTTAATATGAACACAAACCATAGGTTACAGATGAAAATGAAAACAAAAATAAAATACTCTTAACGTTTAGGATTCAGACCGACCACACCATCTAAGTCTGGGTTTAGTAAATATAATCAAGGAAAAAAATGTATCGTCGTCGTCCTGCAGCCTTGGCCGAGATAGAACTCACTACACCCCTCCAGTATTTCCTGTGCATTTGGAACCCTGGAACAGTTTAGAGCGAAATTTATAATCTTGTCAAATCGCTGAATACTTGATGCTTCGCCAGGGCTACCAAGGGTGTTTTTATTGTGACACCAACACTAAATGGGTTGCCTCCAGGCCTCATCCTGTTATTTAACCCACAACTGGAGGGAAGTGACTGTTTAATACCTTTCCCAAGGGTACCAGTGCTTAAGTGAATGCAGGGTATTCAACTGGAATTCGAACTCGGCTCACCGATTTCTCTTTCCAAGCTGACATCCACTGCACCACAACGCACATCCGTCACTGAACGCTTCCAGCGCCTGGTATTCCCAAGAGGTCACCCATTTTAGGTACTGACCAGGCTCACGTTGCTTAACTTCGGTGAGCAAATGAGAACCGGTGTATTCAACGTGATATGCCGTAAGTCCATAAATGTATACTGGATCATACATATCAATGTTCCAGTGGATCATATAATGAAGACTGAAAAAGAAGAGAAAATATATGCCAAAAATTTGTTTGGGAATAGAATAAGCTGAGGTGTATGGGAGTCTTGTCTGTAATAAATAGTTCACTTGGAACAGATCCGAAAATTCAAGAACGTTGATTTCAAGTAAGATTTTCAAATGTTCTGACTACGTTCGTGTTATGTCTTTTAAAAATGTATTTATTAGAGAAAGTGCTGGCATGATTGAAAAGATGTTTTTCTCGTTTTCTCTTGATCCAGAGTAACAACACCTGATGTCTGACCTGGTGGGAACGTAAAAATAATAATTATTGGTAAAACAATAAATCGATGTAAATAAGCTCCAAGTCAACATAAAACGGTAAAAAAATTTACTTACGACCCATCCATGAGACACAGATAACTAAGATAGTTCTACTTCTGCCTGCACAAAGTCGATCGATAAAGCTTGATATGAACAGTTTCTAAAAACGTAAATGTTTAGCCGACCGATCTTTGTTCAGCACTTTAAACGCTTCGTCAGAATATTTCAAAGCGCAACCCAGGTTGTTCATCAAATGTAGTTCAATCGCTGACTCACAAACCGATAAGTCAAGCAGGTACAAAAATTTAAATACCCCGGAAGTGTTATAACAGAAGACGGAAAGTGCGACACAGAAATCCGAAGGCGAATTGGCATGGCGAAGGAAGCGTTCCAAATTTGAGTAAAGTATTAAGAAACAGGACAATTTCGATAGAAACAAGGAAGAGAGTACTGGATTGCTACGTGCTGTCCGTCCTTCAATATGGCAGTGAATGCTGGACAATATCATCAAAGATGAAGGAAAAACTTGCAGCAACTGAAATGTGGTTCTACAGAAGGATGCTACGAATATCATGGATCGAGCATGTGAGCAATGATGAGGTCTTGGAAATGATGGAAACGAAAAGGAAATTAATACTGAGCACCAGGAAGAGACAGCTGAAGTTCCTGGGACACGCAATGAGGAAGGAGGGCTTGGTGAACCTGATACTAACAGGCCAGATAGAAGGAAAAAGAGACAGGGGAAAGCAACGGATAACATATTTGAAGGACCTAATCAGGTGGATGATTGAATGAGGATTGCATGGTGTAACAGGAGAAGGCGTGCTCAGAGCCACCAGGGATAGGGAAACGGGGAAAGCCATGATCGCCTACGTCCTGAAGGGACAGGGCACATAAAAGAAGAAGTAACTTTCACGTATATTTTTGTGCATTCATCGCGTTTTAGCGCATAGATGACGTTTTTAGAATTGCAGCTCAGATTTGTTTTTATTTCAAATGTAGATGTGTTTTCAGACTTGAAGTGGTTTCCTTCTATTATTATGTTGCATACGCCACATCATTTTGTTGCATTTTGTGACCTCCTGTGTTGTGTGTTGTTCAAATTTTGATGAGGTTACTATGTTTTTTAAACTTTTGTGTTGGCGTTTGCTTTTAATTATTTTAGTTGTCTTTAAGATTTCCTTTATTTTATCTTTTTTGTTGAGTAATTTTATGTCTGTTTTAATATTTGTAAATAATTGTAAGTTGCTTTTGTTGTGTGTAGAAACGTATGCTGGAATGTTTTGTTTTTTTTTTTCCTTTTTTTTTTTGTTTTTGTTTTTGTTTTGTATTTTTTGGTTCCCGGAGAGATTCTAATGGTATTTCTTCTGCCAGTTAGAAACCCTTGTTTATTAGAAGAGTGGGGTATCCTCTTATTTGTAATGTTTTTCGTTGTTCATCTAGACCTATTTTACGAAGGGTTTCGTCAGCTACAGCACTCTGTGTGTGTGTGTGTGTGTGTGTGTGTGTGTGTGTGTGTGTGTGTGTGTGTGTGTGTGTGATTGCCCGACTCAAAAGATTCGAGTCGAAATGCATATCATGGCCTTGAACTTCAGTTAATTCATTGAACATTATTGGTGTACTTCCTGCTAACCTAAAACTGCATTTAATTCTCGTAAATTTCATGATGTTTTCCAGTTGTATTAGTCTATGAAATGTTCAGATTCTTTAGTTATTGCATTCTAGAAAAAACTGCCCTGTCTTTTCCATTTTTTAAGCACATTTACTTTTGTTCCTGTACTTGTTTACTTTCTAAACAGCAAGCGCTAAATGATCTACCTTCTTCTACCGAGTGCCCATAGCCCAGAGGTAGAATCGGTGACTGACGCCAATTCGGTCGGGTTTCAATCCTGGGTTAAAAGCAATCAGAGTCTAACCGTACTGATGAGCTGTGATACAGCGAAACAGATCTGTCTGCGGATGACTATATATATATATATATATATATATATATATACGCATCGTTCATTCAGTAATGAATTAGAACACTCTTAGCTACTGGCGTATGTTTACATGGTACATCACATGCTAAAATCTGCCTTCTTCTACCGAGAGCCCATAATACAGATGTACAATCGCTGACTGATGACAATTCGGTCGGGTTTCAATCCTCGGTAAAAGCAATCGGATGTCTAACCGTACTGATGAGCTGTGATACAGCGAAACAGATATATCTGCGGATGACTATATATATATATATATATATATATATATATATATATATTGTGTGTGTGTGTGTGTTTAATCAGTCCCTCTTTTATGCAAGTTTCGTTAAAAAAGACACACACAAGGCTGTGGTTAAGTTTTTGAATATAATTTTTTAAGTTATCTTATATATTTTTCTATTCAGAACGTAAATTATATAAAAATTGTTCGAATGTTTTATCTAAGTGCTTTCAATTATACTTTCAGCAGTTATCACGGATCAATTTTATTTTACTTTTAACTGAATATATGGATTATTTTATGTATGTATCTTAAGTTATAGGAATGTTTTATTTTCCAAACACAGTCGGCACAATATGGCCGTGTTCATAGTTGATATAATTGAGTGTTGGCTTTTTCTTGTTTTATTAATAATGCTTTCATTATTTTTAGCATTTTTTTATATGCGGATGATGCTATTAAATTTGTATTATCGACAAATATATTTACGGAAAAGGTCTGGTAAGTCTCCATACGTAACCCTATAGATATAATTTACACTGTTTAATAGATAAAAATAAAGCGTTTATTTCAAATACGAAGTATTCACTATAATAACATTTGATGTAATAAAAATGTCGGATTAAAAAATAAATCCATTAATTTAATAAATTAGTCGGAAAAATAGTGTAATTGCACCGTAATAGTGCCTATCACTACTATAAATAAGCGAGGGGGAGGGGGGTTTAGTTTTATACCATTTTTTATTATACAACCCCTCACCGTTTCATTGCCGAACGTGAAATTGTATTGATTGCTAGAGAGCCGCTTGATCTCATTCTCAAACTGGAGCCACTCGTAACCGGCGGACACATGCAAAGAAACCCTGAGAAGAGCTTCGTATGCCAGTTTGGCGATGTCATCACGTCCATCATTTCGCTTCCAGTGGTGGTCGCCGAAATAGGAAGGAAAGTAGAATAAATCCACATCCATGAACGCGTATTCACCATTGATGAAACCCATGTTGTAAGCCTCAAGCAGTAGTTCGCGCTTGGAATCGCCCGGGACAATCAGAAGAATAACTTCAATTAGAATATACAGAAAATAAAATATTTATTTAATTCCTTCAATGTTGGCCAATGTAAAATTAAAGAATTTAAGAATTAATACAGTGTGTCAAAGGAAACTGAGAACAAATTATAAAATCAAGAAAAACAATAATATTCAACAAAAAAAAATTGGCATATTTTCAAAAACATTTTCTAAGCAGGTGCAACTTCGAAGAAGATGAATCGTTTATGCAAGAAAACTGCATTTAGCATTGAAGCCTCAGACCCGACTATGCTCAGCTGAGGTAGTTCTGATTTCGTTCAAGATTTGCATGTGTCTATATATGTTTACTTGGATTTAAATTTATACATATTTCCTCTGGTGATTGAGAACAAATTATTATAGACACACATAAGAAAAATATTCAATAGAAAACTCATTAGATTTTCGAAAAAAAATATTTGGCACACATGTTCAAATTTAATAAAAGTAAAGAAAAGGTTATTAAATTAAACCAAAAGTCTTTTACACATTTACCATATATATATATAACGACAAAATGAAAACTTATCTTACACGACTCGTTTCGTCCTCTGAGGAACTTTATCAAGTCTCTGAAAACGCGCTGGGTAAGATAAGTTTTCCTTTTGTCTCTATTCGCATTGTCTTTTATAGATATATTCTATCGAAAATTTTACGCAAACACACACAAACACGCACATATATATATATATATATATATATATATATATATATATATATATAAACCAAAAAGAACTCCAGAACTCCGTTCCAAATCGTAATTCTTAGTTTTCTGTTATGCGATCGTCAGACGACAAGGACCGGTTCTTGTTCTCTAAAGATTGCATAATGCGAAACCCAAAGTTACAATTTGGATTGGCGTTCCGGAGCGCTCTTTAGTTGTTAGTGTTCCTGCGCTGTCTCGGCCTAATTTCTAGAGGTACTGAGCACTTTAGCTTGTTTTTGTTTTTTGTGTGTCTGCAGGTGTCTTTATTTTTAATGAATGATTGGTTGAGGTATGTCTTTCTGCGTTGCAAACACATTATTAGTTTGGAAAGAGTTATTTTTGCTATGATCGTACTGAGGGTACTTTTTCTTTTTCTTTTTTTTTTTTTGCAGATCCCTTATTATCATAGTGGATCAAATTTTAATCTATTTTACCCTTATAAAACGTATGCTGTATGAATTTATTAATCGATCTTCAGAAATGAAAATGGTAAAAAATATTCGTTATATCTATAGAAATTAAGTATTAAATGTCTGTTTGCAGCTTAATTCAACGGGAAACATTCACACGCGCACTTTTTGTTTTGTTTTTGTTTTATCCCTCTATTTTTTATATTTTATTCTATTAATTTTTTTTTTTCTGTATAAAAAACTCGTCAATGAAAAAAGGCATCCAAACAGAAAAATAACAAAGAAAAATAATTTTTTTCCCATCCTCCTGTAACTATACCTCGGGATCTGTGTGATGCAGATTTGAGATATTCGCGCCACCGGGTTTGCAAGTTACCATTGTAGGAGATCATGAACGGGGTGTAATTTCCTCTTTCCAACCCAAATTTCAAAGTCGTTCCCAGCACATCCGTGTGGACATTACCCGTATCATAAATGATCGAAATATCCTTCCAGTGAAAATACTCGAAAACACTTCCAAACACTTTCCGAAGTCGACATTGGCAGTAAGCAAGTCGTGTCAGTGTCTTGTAAATAGTTTTATTCTTGAACTGGCCGCCATCACCAAGCCCTGAAAATAAGGAATCAAAATGTGTTATTGTGCTGCTACACGACTCCCCGCTCTCTATCTCTTTTACTATATCTCTCTATATATATCTTTACTATATATAGGCCGGTGAATATATATATATATAAATATACTGTTTAATTATAGAAAAACATACTAACCACTCAAATACGAGTATTCATTGAAAATTAAAAGTCATGTTCAAACAAATATATATATATATATATATATATATATATATACAAACCAAACAGAACTCCAAAACTATATATATATATATATATATATATATATATGCATACATACATACACACACACACATACACACACACACACACACACACATATATATATATATAGGTCAGCCAGTTGCCATACGTGATACACGCTTGGGCCATCATGTCTCAAAAGAGACATAACTAACTAGGTAGAGGATTTTCTCGCAGTAAGTTGCCATTACTTTCTGCGGTAGACCGGTTGCCAACCGAGGCTATACAACCCTATCTGTCCTGCTATTTAACCCATAGCTAGAGGAAAAATACATCGATTATTACCTTTACCAAGGCTATTTGTGCGTAAGTGAATTAAACGAATTTAAGTGAAATTCGAACTCTGCTTTCCGATTTCTCATTCCTATAGATACGGCCAGAGAAAAGCGATACCCTAGGGTTTAAAATTAATATGTTAAAAATGAAAAATCTTTTTTACAGCTTTTAGTTTTAATTTAAAGTTAATAAATTAACTTTGATATTTTCAATAAGCAAAATACTTTATTGCATTTAAATTGATTGGAATATTTTTTAAATCGCTAAAAATGGCTGATTTTAGCCATATTTACAAATCTCTCGGCACAGTGTAATTCTTTATTAAAATCTTTCAAAAAAATATACTTTTCTGAAACCTTATTTGAGAAAGTTAAGTTGATTTTAAGTTTAAAATATTACAGAAAAGCATTTTCTTTAACACGGCTGTTGGTGATTTTATGAGGCGTTAACAACTATCTCGATAAACCTATATTTTTTAATCTTTTCGAAAGGAAAAATTTAAGTAAATATTAATATATATATCTAAGGAACTTTAGTTTCATAGTCTTACTGACGAAGATTGTTGAGTAAAATGTTAGAAAATCACCAATAAATTTTAAATTTATTGGGGTTACCGCTCATATTTTGGGGTTACCGCTCATATTTTTTTGAAAATATCGTGCATTGTCGTTCGTGTTTACAAAAATTGGAACGTTTAAGTACACAAAACACTCAAGATTCTTTTTTTAAAATAGAAGTGGTCGATGAATTCTAGTAACTTTTTTATATATATATATATGATTAGTAAATATAGTTTTCTTCTAATAGCAATATCATTTAATCACTACAAGAGAATACAGAATTTTAAAAGATTTAAAACTTTATAAATTTTTCGGTAAATGTTCGTTTTAGGTGCCGACAGCTTTTCCCCCTTCAAATTTATCCAAAATATCATTATTTCTGTGCAAATGTATATGCTGAACTCAAATCAACAATTAGTTATTGAAGAAATTTAGCTTTTTTGCTTTGAAAGTCCATAAAAAAACGAACTCTATCTCGCACTTTTGCTCTCCCGTAATTCTCACGAAGTCATGTAATTAACTGCAGAATGACGTTCTACGTAGGCAGAAATTTTTGTCGAATTTTGGCCGATTTTCTTCCTTTACTGAAACTTCCGGAGATGTACTTCTTGTTAAGAGAGTAACAAGCGTAGAAATACAATAGCGCATTAATTTCCGGAAGTACATCGCCGGAAGTATCAGTAAATGAAGAAAAATCGACAAAATATCTACCAAAATTCGTTCAAATGCGCAGTACATCATTCTGCAGTTAATTACATGACTTCGTGAGAATTACGGGAGAGAAAAAGTGCAAGATAGAGTTCGTTTTTTTAGATAAAAAAAGGTAAGTTTCTTCAATAACTAACACTTGATTTGAGTTCAGCATATACATTTGCACAGAGATAATGCTA